>VWZE01022409.1:85337-104303 GCA_013396675.1 Eubucco bourcierii
GAAGACCCCCAATCCTCTCAGCCAATAAAAGGGAAAAAAAAAAAAAAAAAAAAAAAGCACCATTATTGCACAGATTTTTTTTTGTTTTACTAAGAACAGCGTCTGTCCATAAAAGTTTCCAAAAACAGTTTCCTGGATGTTCTAAAATAATCCCTACTTAATGTAGCCCTAGGCTTCAGGGAGAACATCCCCTTCAGGATGTCTACTCATCATATTGTGGAAGACAACACATTTATTCTAAGTAAACATGCAATCTTTAACTCTTAAGAAAAGAGGTAACATTTTGTTTAAAGATTTCACTACAATAAGGCAGAATAAGTAATGATAATCAAAAGGAGAGGGACTATGGCTGCGATAGGTTATTTTGTTGCAGATGTATTTTGCCACGTGACTCAACAGACATGATTCTAGTTTCATTAGTTTCATGCAAACCATTGAGAGGTTTGTCACAGGTTTGAGTGACATTAGGAAGTGTCATCACTTCTCAAGCTGGCAGTAGTTTTGCCATTATATCAGGTAGTATTTGTGGCATGAATTGAAAGATCTTACAATTAACTTCACTACTTCACTTTTTCTACAGAAAGCCTTTTTTTTTTTTTTCTCTCTTTTCTCTCTTTCTCACTTTGCTCTCTTTGGCTGGATATTTTCCTCAATATAATGAAAAGTCACACATGCAGAAGATATTTTTATTTGAAACATATTATTAATATACCTTTCTTTCTGTATATACATATGTGTGTGTGCATATGCATAGTGATATACATATATACACAATGTTTTATCAAGCATTAAAACAATACTGTGGCTATTAAAAGAATTCCATTTTCTCTACTCACCATGAAGCCTGTTTTCTCCCGATAACTACAGTAAATTCCACTGACCTCCAGAGACTTGCACTTACATTACATATTGCCTGTTAAAGCAATTGGAAAAACAAGCCCTCATGTAAGCAGAACTTGCACTGATCCTTGTCAGATTTTGTTCCTCGATCCTGAAAATGAATTTTGTGATCAAATGCTGACAGGCTAAGTACTATATTTCTTACTGCCAGTTTAAACTAGCAAAAATTATCAACATCCCTTCTCTAACCAGTCCTTTTTATTTTTAGTTTTTTTTTTCTCTCAGCACCTTTAATCTCTATTCCTTCTTTACGTACTCATGCAAATTAAAATCATTGGCTTCAAACATTCATCTGCTTTCCTGGTGTTAGTCCTAGCTTACAGTGTGTTTGTACTGCTAGCTTCATCTACCCACTGATCAGTTGTTTGACCAAGTACCTCTCCAGTTTATGGTTTCAAAATGTTTGTTTAAATCAAATGGTGACCGGTGTCAGTGCTGCATGTTGAACAGTAGTGCCTATCATGTACAAAAATTGAATCACAACAAAGGACTCTGAAGCAGGGATAATCCACTTTTTTACTGACAGCTGGCTTATAGCTGTGGCTCACATTTCAAGCAGAGGCATCGCTTACAGTGAAAGTGAGTGAATGGTAGGTGACAAACAGTGGAAAGACTGCTTTCTAAATTCAAGGCTTGGAAGATGGTTTTATGCCCTGCTTCACAAAGATACCTACATGTGTCACTGGTATTCTGGACAACACTGATTGCAGACTGCAGTGCTAGATGTGACTGAACAGAAAATGAAGGCAGTATGTCACAGAATCACAGAATCAATCAGGTTGGAAAAGACCTTCAAGATCATTAAGTCCAACCTATCAGCCAACATTATCTAATCAACTAAATCATGGCATTAAGTGCCACATCCAGTCTTTTTTAAAACACTTCCAGGAACAGCGACTCCACCTCCGCAGGTAGCCATTCCAATGCCAATCACTCTTTCTGCAAAGAACTTCTTTCTAACATCCAGCCTAGACCTCTCCTGGTGCAGCTCGAGACTGTGTCCCTTTGTTCTGTCACTGGTTGCCTGAAAAAAGAGACCAAACCCCATCTGGCCACAACCTTCTTTCAAGCAGTTATAGACAGCAATAACGTCTCCCCTGAGCCTCCTTTTCTCCAGGCTAAGCAACCCCATGTTGTCATAAGACATAACTAAAGATTGATGGTCACCTACCACAGATCAGGCATTTAACAGGTCTACACAGTGAGGCTTAGCAAAGTCCCAGCTTAAAGTCAGGTGCCCAAAGACAAGTAAGGAAGTGCTGGTGTTAACTGAAACTTCCAGATATCTCTATGAACACCAAGGACAGAAGCTCATTCCCCCTAGATGTGGTTCACAACTGTGAGTGTTACCAAGCACAGTGATGTCAGAACCAACTCCCAGGATCTGTCGGCAAAGAAGGTAACTCAGAGCTACCACTTGGCATTTCTGTGAGATTCAGATGCAGACCCTGAGCATAGTTCTAAAAAACAGGCTTGTAGCTCTTCTTATGTCTAGTCAGTCACTAAAAGACTTGGCCATGAATTACAGAAGCTAGGGATTAAACTATATCCCTAGTCTGTGGAAAAGCAAGCAGAACTCTCCTATGTTCCAAGAATACCCAGAGAGCTGGCAAGAAGTCTGCCTATAAGACCTAAATTATGCACATGAAACTAAAAGGAAAGAAACCAAGACTTACACCACACTGTCTAGGACTTACAAGTCAGGAGGAGGAATATCCTATGATCTGTCTTCTCCAAAATGTTCAGTTGTCCATCATTGTGAAAGATGAATGAATCCATGGCACTCTTGCTGCCTAACATCAGTGCACAAGTTTTACTAAAGCTCAATATAATCCAGTATGTTGAACATTTTGTTGTTGTTCATTTTGTATTCTTATACTAATTTCAGTCTAAAACTCATCAAACCAGGCTCTAGAGAGATCTTAGGTATATGAATGGTTGATTTGTGAATTACTCAGGAGAGAGATCTTCTAAACAGCAAGCACAGTAAACATGTGATCCTGTTGTGTGTTCCCCATGATTGAAATTTGTGTGTGTTAGGCAAGGTTTTCTCAAAAAACTTGCAAAAGCTGGGACAAATATGATGACAGGCAGCCTCAGAGAGGTGTTCTTCAATTTTTCAAAATTTAGTCTTCATCATTTTTCTCAAGTGACAGACTTGGTTTAATCATGGTTTAAACCCAGCCACCAACTAAACATCACACAGTTGTGTTTTATTCCTTGACCTCCTTCCTAGTGGGATGAGAAGGGAAAAAAAGTAAAACCCATGGGTTGACAGAAAAAAAACCAGTTTAATTGTAAATTAAACTATTGTTTATTGTAAATCATTGTAAAATATTATTATAAAAATTGTAACACAAAGGAATATAAAAAAAAAGAAGTAGAAATAAAACCCAAGAAAATACAAGTGTTGCTCAATTCAATTGCTCTACCACTCGCTGACCAATTCCTGCTCCTGGCCAAGTTTCCCCAGTGTATATACTGAGCATGATGTTCTATACCGTGGAATATCCCTTTGTCTACTTTGACTCAGCTGTCCCGGATATGCTCCCTTCCAGCTTCTTGTGCTCCTGCACACTAGCTAAACATGGGAAGTTCTTTGGTTTCTTTGTAACAACTAAAATTATCAGTATGTTATGAACATTCTTCCCATACTGAATCCAAACCATGGTACTAACTTAACTTTATCCTTCTTGAAACCATGGTAGATTTTTAAGCATGTTTCTGATTTCCCACATGTACCATAGACAGAAATCGTTTTGGTCCACTGTTGCTACCAGTGGAGCACAGTGGCTGCACTACAGTTCCACAGAAAACATTAATTACTGAAATGCTTAAGAAACAGTTCAGTTTTTCCCAGCAGAAATGTATTCCACGCAAAACCCAACATTCAGAGCAACTCAGTGTCCTATTACTCTCCATGTAGAACATACACTATCATTAAAGGACCCCATTTACATTCATGGAAAAAAAAAAAATCTGTATATGAGTGAACCAGGTGGAGAAAAGTCAGCCTTTATATAAATGTAAGACCTACAGCTCGCTCTCCCAGCTGCAGAGAGTGTGCATATGCTAAGGACATTTGACCAGGCACGTACAGAAGTTTTTTTGTCTTAGCAGAATATGTTCAAGTAAAAGGAAGACATTCTAGAGTCCATTTGATATATTGAAAAGAGTTATGTAGGGGGGCACACAAGGTAAGCTTTATTCCACCTCAGGTAATGGTCTTTATGCTAAATTTTGAATTGAAAGAATTTGATGTGGGATGAAAGGTTTGAATAATCCTAAAAACAGGAAAAAGGATTATTGGGTAATTTGCTTCATTATCTCTTTTACGATCACATTTCTTAAACATACTCTACCTGTGCTGCTACCACGACACAAAAAGTTGACTGACGTTTTCCCCAGTGGCAGAATAAGAAAAGAAGAGATCTGTAATCGAAACGACTGCATTTCAAGACACTTTATAACACAGGGAATCGCATGCCATAACTTTCTGAATCCTAAATAAATCCATTTTCTGACCCTCTGAAAATTACTGAAAATCCAAATAAACCATCTTGCTATTATACATTCATTTGCCTAGCAAGTATTTTGGATGCCCTCCCATTAATGTGTCATTTGAAAGAATATTTAGTTGAGTGGGAGATGAAGCGTCACCACACAGGTCACGCCTAACTCAACAGAACAGCTTGTCTCTCTCATAGCCAATCTACATATAATTGATTTTCAGTATCCATATTCAGTGAAGAAAACTGTTTTTTTCAGAGATTTGAGCGCCACATTTCACAGCTCTCTACACAAAACTTTGGGTAAGGTTCATCTTCCACTGTTAAGGCATCAATGAAAAATTATATGCTGCAGCATTTCCAGATATGTTCTATCTATTGCAGGTGGGCAAAAAGTCATAAAACAAAGTTACAAAAACAGTAACTGAGTTTATTAAAAGCTGCTTTCAACCTCCTCTTTTCCAATAACTTAGACAGATTGTCAACCACACAGCACCATATTCAGTGTTAGTGAGAGGTGTGAAGCAGACTCAATTTTGTCTTCTGCACATTCTTGGTCTTGGGAACAAAGACATTCCCACATAAATTTAACATATGAGCAGACATTTAACATCATCACCAGTCTGAGACAATTTCCATAATAGCAAACTGCCACATGATATGAGCCTAGGCCACAGCACTAGAGCTGAATTGCACATCAGTGGGTAATTTGGATTCCAGTCTGATTACAAATTTTAACACCTAACTACTGCATTACTAACAAGACATCATGCCACTTTGGTACAAAGACCCACAAAACTGTGGAGTATTTGAAACAGATTGGTTAGGTTTTGGATTTTCCAAGTTCACCCACAGGTAATTCTACAGATACATACACAGATCCTTGGAAACAACCCTGTTGTGAAATATTCCCTCTAAGAGAGGTAGGTTGCATAGCCAAGATGCAGCACCACTCTTTGGAACAGAGGACTCTTGGATAATGCTAACTGTGGGAAGGAAATCCCAGAGCACTTTTCCCTCACCATTCTAATAACCTAGACCTTCAGCTGCTATGGATGTCAGTGGAAATCCTTCCTCTTCTTTTAGCAATAATGGGATTGTGTGAAAAGTGCTTTTCCCCCAAAGACCAAATACTCTTGAACATTTTGTTGTTGTTCATTTTGTATTCTTATTATACTCATTTCAGTCTAAAAAGTGCAGGAGGCAGGTACAAATGTCAGAATTCTTGAGCCACAGATGAAAATTCCAGAAATGTAATCTTAGCTGCAAATTAGCATGACATAAAGAAACTAGAACTGTTCATTTTAATTTATCCTGTTATCCAACATTACAATAAAGCAGTGACCATACATATTGTTTTTATTTTAATTTCTGAGATATAATTATTATTTTACCTGAATAATCCATGAGTCATTTGAAAGGAGCACTGAATGAATGAAGTTTTATGCTGTAAAATGCATTGCTATCAATGGATACAAAATTTGTGTTTCAAGTCCACAGACAGTAAAAATACAAAACCTCAGAAACACACACACCCACACACAAATGTAGTTTGCGGCAAATAATGAATGAAATGAATCAAAGACTTAAAAAAATATTAGGGATACAATTTTTCTATAGGTAGTGCTCAAGAGGGAAGAGGAAATGGGGGGAAAAAAAAAATACTGCTATGAAATGTTGTCCTGGTAGGGCATAAATCCTGCCAGGACAGTTTAACCCTTGCTCTCCTCCTCCTGCTGCAGGACCGGGAGTTGAGCAGAATGAGCAAACAATGGAGCAGCAAAGCCTTGAGGGCTAGGAGCTTAGCACCACATGCCAGACGTCTTGTGCTGTCCCTCAACGTGCTTGTGTGGTCACATGAGGCATGTAGCTTTGAATTCATTGGCCAGAATAATGATGGTAGTTTCATTTTCAGAATGATATATCAGTGGGGGTTGATTAAGAAACTGCACCTTTCTGCACCGACATTCCACTGGGAGCAGTCCCCCATTCGCCGCTCGTTAACTGAGAATCATGACAGCCATGTGTTTGCAGCTTTTGCACTTGCAGCTTAGCAGCAACTCAGCTCTTCTCTCCTTCCCATGGCCTGGAATATTTTGTATTTCACTGTGGGATCACTATCGTGAGGTTTGGAAGCGCCCTTGTACAGGAAACTCACTCAAGGACCAAGGCATCCTGAGTACATCTGCTAGAGTTAATGCTAAGGTTGCATAAGTATAGTTAGAATTTTTCCTGGTTTTGCATTCCTGTTTTCCAAGTTCTGGTTGTTTAAACTGTTTAATTCCATGTTCCTAAATATCCTTTGTGCAACTACTTCCTGTCGACTGAAAATCCAAAGAATCTCAGGGAATTTTCCAGACTTTTTGAATACTAATAATGAAACTTCATATTCACACAGAAATTGATATTCATAATTCACAACATATTATTAATTTATACAACAAATGTAAGGTGTGTCTTCTCATGGGTACCATTAATGGACCAGCAAGAACACTGAAATGCATCATGCACTTTAATGTCCATTCTCTTGGTCTCTCTTCTTCCTTTATTCTAGACACATTCATCAATGAGAAACGAGTTCATGTTACAACCATTTACCTATTCACTAATGTATATACATTTAAATATACAATAAAATAGTATTATGGAACAGCATGAAGTAACTGCGCTCAAGCTTTAAGTTATCTTTTGAATAGCATTTGGGTTGAGAAACAAATACAAACAATCTATTTTAAAAGTGCACTTTCCCTTCGAAAGGAGCTGTGAAGCACTGGCTAAAATATATATCTCGAGGAAACAGTTCCCTGGAGACCATTTCTAAACGCATTTATTCTTGGAGGTTAAAACCAGCAATTCACTATTTCCTAGAAATGTGCATTTAAGAACCTAGTAGATCCCACCTTCACAGCCATTCTCCTTAGAATTATTGCCAAGTGGACAGTGGGGAAAGGAATAGTGGGTTCCACCATGAGACTTTATAGAAAACTGACTCACATCAAGTGGGGTACATATGCAACATCTGGGCTAGTATGTCCAGACCTGAATCCTGGGTATCTTGGACAGAAACTGAGCATCTGAACAAACCTGGGCATTTGCCAGACTGCTCAGTTCTGTAATATAATTTTTAATGTCATTTGAATAGTTTTCAAAAGACTGAACATGACAAGACTCTGTGACTGAAATACAACTTCAGCACTGGAAAAGTTTGGTTTTAAAAATCATAGGATTGTGTTTAAAATAATTTAAATGTAGATTAAAATGTAATTGCCCCTCTCACTTGCCTTCTCTTGCTTTTCCTCCACACTACCCCCCCCAAATACAAACAAATACTATAGTACCTTAACCTGCTTAATTTTTCTCTGCATTCTGTCACTAGATTTATTTCCCTTTTTTTGACTTAGAAAATAAACATAATCAGATTCACCGATACTAGCATCTTAGTATCGAAGTAATTTATTTCATAATAGTAAAGAAAGCCTAAGAGTTGGCAGCTTTAAAGGAAAGGGACTTTAAACCCACATTTTTTCTTTCTGTCTTTTGAATATATTCATGCATTTCCCTCTTCCTGACTCTAGTCCCTTTTACCCTGCTCAGAAGTTTCTCTAAGCTGCAGGCTGACCTGGCCATGTCAGGAGCACACGCTGTACTGCACACTTTGTTGTAGCTTTCTCTTCTCAGCATCAAGGAAGCAGTTGTTGTTCTTTGATCCTTCTCTCAGCTGCATGACTTTTAGTTCCATCTGTCCTGTCTGCTGTTTATAAAATAACATTTTTTCCCAGTTCCTGCCCAATAACCTTATTTTGATATTTCTCTTTATGCTGAATGCCCAGACATGCGTTTTTCATAACTGCAGGGTGTGCTTGGTTATCTAGGTTGCAATTGAAGGCCTAGCTTGAGGCCGAAGGGTGAAAGCTTACATTGTTGAGGGCAATTTATCTGCGTGAGTCCTGCTAATGTGAATGGAAGGTAGGTGGCTAAATCCCAATACAGCTCACAAAAAATATATAACTGACTCTCCGTTCCTCAGAAATAATACACTGGATGTATTGTTAATTGCACAGTTGGATCTGCAGGGATTGAAATACAGAGCTGTTTAATTTTGGAAGGTTGCTTTATGTGGTTTTTAAATTAAAAGGTCAGTTTGCTGAAGATTAAATAGAAAAAAATAAAAAAGAACCAACATAAAATCAACAGCAATACATCAAAAATAATGAATGTGCTATACACCTAGACAGCTTTAATATTCCTTTATACATAGAAGAACTTCAGTATTTGTTCCATTCAGGTTATTTGTCTGAATATTGACAAATATTCCTGCTACAGAAGCAATTGGCAGGCTGAAGATTACTAAGGACAAAAACATCCAAGAACTTTTTTTTTTTTTTTTNGGTCAATAAGGAAAGCTTCAAGGGATAAAAAATAGGTCTTATGAGTTGTTGGGCTTTTTTAGTGTCATTAGCAATTGACTTTTATGCATTGCTCTACCTTCCACTCTTGCCTTTATTTGTACCTCTTTATTTTATCTCCTCAATTTTTCATTAATTTATATCCAGTCTTTCTCCTTTATTTTGCATTCCAAGAATCACAGCCATATTCCAGTTCATTAAGCTGTATGATCCTTTTCTTAATCCAGCTGCTGCACAGAGACACAGTACCAGAAGGAGCCTAGTGACAACCAAGAGATGCAACAGGTTGTAAAATGACATTTCAGTCACACCATGTAGCACAAAGAGGCCAAAGCCACCTAAATTGGAAAGAAGGTGACACAGATAAAAGCAGAACAAATAAGTAATTCATGAGTACCAATATATATATGAAGTTTGTTTTGCTATGCAAGTGACAAGTTTTCAAGCGCAATGGCTACCTACAGAATACATTTCTGTGCATCCAAATACTTAATAATTGCCTCCTATTAAATAATGATAAGGAATATGCTACATGGTCTCTGTATTTGGCTGAAACAAACATTTTTTGACATCCTCGTGTGATGTATGGCTTCTGGTGATTGTACTATCACCTGAATTCCTCATAACATATTTTCTGGTTTAATTTTTTGTGATGATCAGCAAAACCACTGAGTTACACATCACAAGTGATGACCGACACTCCATCTGCAATGCAAATGTATGGGGATATCTGTGAAAAAGAGCTTTTTCACAGCTTCATGAGGAAGCTAAGAAGCAACTGAACAACTGGAGACATACATTAACAGAAGGCATGGGCAGCAGCCAGGACGGCATCTCCAGGCACTCCATATGTGGACTCTCTGTTGCCTACAGCAAATAAACTTTTGAAGCCAGCAGTGGTAGGAAAGCTGACAGAATGAATTAAAAAGTGGCAGCAGGGAGCCAAATTCTGCTGTAACAGAGGTATCAGGGAACTCCCTGAACTCTGAGTAGGACAGACAGCAAGAGGGTTGCCAGTGACAGAGAAAAGCAGCAGAGGACAGGTATAGATATACAAAAGGTACTTTCAAGGCCAGACAAGGCAGAAGTAGAGGGCAACTGTAATTATTACAAATACCATTTCCAGAAAGCCATAAAGTAACAGCTTCCCTGGAGGGATGATGGAAATACTACATCCCTGCATGGATGTAGGTCTGGAAGAAAGAACATCTACGTATGCATTGGGATGATGCACTGAAAGTGTTCCAGAGCTGTCAAAGAACTGTCAGAAAGTACATCAGCAGAGAAATCTGCAGAGAGTGAATGACAAGTGCAAATGAGGTTCCAACTGGACAAAATGCAAGCATGCTAAAT
Organism: Eubucco bourcierii; assembly: GCA_013396675.1. Classification (NCBI taxonomy): domain Eukaryota; kingdom Metazoa; phylum Chordata; class Aves; order Piciformes; family Ramphastidae; genus Eubucco; species Eubucco bourcierii. Next base: position 95,506 of record VWZE01022409.1, read on the forward strand.
TTACCTAGAAATTCCTGAAATCCAATAGTTAAGTAACATTACTTATTTTCTACTAAAGGAATGAATACAAATGTTCTGACCGTGTTCCATACTTGTATCGAAAACTGATAGAAGAGAAGCCAACACATGAGTGTCATGAATACTTATCAAAAATGCAACCAGCACAATATCTTGTGCACCAGAAATGGCTTCCTGCACATTATTTTTCTCTAGATCATCATTCTCAACACCACTGTCTATTTTCTCATGTTTTATTATTTACCTTGTGAAGTGTAAATTTCTTCTTCTGTTCTGAAAGTCTTGTCACATGTATACAGACACCGTAAGATAAAGTGATGACTTTCTACACAGCTCTATTATAAGAACTTGAACATCAGCCCAAATTACCTGTCATCAGCTGCGCAAGTCTTCTTTCCATTACTGACAAAACAAATGAACAGCTGCTTGCTCCACAAACCTGTGCACTGAAAAAAGGCACACTAATAAAAATGGTTGTAAACAGCAAGAAATATATATATATATATATATATAAAAAAGCTCTAGACCAAGTGGGTTAAGGCTGCCTGCACTCCTAGCTAGCTAAGTAGAAGAGCCTCCTGTAAAATGTTATTTTATAAAATGGTCTCATTTATAACAGCATTTCAGCAGCAGCTGCTGTATAAAGATGTAAAGAAGCAACTTAATTCTTTGTGGATATAAACCTATGGCAATTTTTTTCATAGCACTGGGAAAAAAAATGTAAAAGTGCATAAGTACCATGAAAATCATTTAATCATTAAATACTAGAACATGACTTTCAATTTGTTAATGGGTGTGGAGTGGGGGTTTAAAGACATAAGGCTAAGTAGAAGAAAAACAAAGAGAAAGTGGCAGGTAAATTGATTTTTTTTTCCCACAAAACTTAAAGAAATTAGATTGGAAATAAATAAAAATATACACTTTAGATCCAAAGACGAATTAAAATCAATTTAACCAGATGGATGTAAGTGAGAATGAAAAATCCTATGTAATAATTTTTCATTTTCTCTCTTTATAATCTCCCCCATTTCTCACCTTCTTTTTTGCCTTGGTTAATAATTTCTCTCAGGCCTCTCTAGAACTTGAAGCAACACTGATAAATGTACAATGCTTCTTTTCTACCTTACGAAAACAGGTTTTTGAAATTCAAGCCAGAATGAATAATCGTGAGTATTCAGCCTGTTGCTTGGTGCATCCTGGGCCACAACATCTCACCAGGAATTTAACCAAGCTCATTTCTTCTCTTTGCATGGTAGAACATCATTTAGATATGCACTCAAAGGCAATGAGAAGCCTCTATATCCTGAGATAAGCTTTTGCAGTCACTGGCTGTGACAGTCACACAACTTCCTCCATACAGCTACCTCTACTGTAAATAATGTGCACTTTAATTTCTCCACTTTACGCTACTTTCAGATTTCAACTGTTGAATGTTATGTTGGGCTGTGTGTCCTTTTTTTTTTTTTTTTCAGTTTGGTTTTGTTTTTGTTTCTGGAAAATTAAAGAGTCTCCTGCTATCAAATACTTCTGCTTCAGGTATAATCATAGGTTCCAACCTCTTAACCTTTCTGGGCAAATAAAATTGATTGCACTTTTTTAGTTTCACACTACTAAGCACTATTTCCAAACCCAAGAGATTTTTTCCAAACTCTTACCAGATTGTCAGTATTCTTATTATTCTGTACTGGGTTGATGTCACCTAATTTCAGTTTCACCATCTCTCTTCAAAGCTGATGGAGGGAATTCATCACCTTACAGTGACAGTTCACCTCACCTTTCAGCCAGGTCAGCTGAAGTACATGGAAAGGTGGTTATTTTCTGTTGAATTTAAAAGTAATCGTGTTCCAGTTCAGACACCTTAATTTTTTGATGCCTTTAGCAAAGCAGATGAGTTCCACTCAGTGAGGGCACCAGGGGACAATCCAGCTGTCTAAACATAGAGGTTCCATGTGATTTCAGGCACCTCAGGCATCACACCTGGCTCCTAGCTGACACTGTGCCCATGGATGCCATGTCACATCTGCCAGCTGCACGCAATGTCTCTCAAACTGTAAAACATCTAGGTGTGTTCCACCACGACAATTACTTTATGAAACTATTTTCCATAACATTGTATTGATTAGCATTAATTATATCTCAGAATCACAGAACCGTCAGGGTTGAAGTGACCTCAAAGATCATCTCGTTCCAATCCCCCTGCCATGAGCAGGGACACCTCACAATAGATCAGGCTGCTCATGGCTCTATCCAGTCTGGCCTTAAAAACTGCCAGGGATGGGGTTTTCACCATCTCCCTGGGAAATCTGTTCCAGTGTCTCACCACCCTCATGGTGAAGAACTTTTTTCCTAACATCCAGTCTGAATCTACCCACTTCTAGTTTTGCTCCATTCCTCCTTGTCCTAGAAAGTCCTTCACCACCTTTCTTGTAGGCCCCCTTAATTTTTCCTAAGTAATGTTGGGGCTAACTAGCAAATTGCTTTGTAGGTCAATGACCTTAATGTTCATTAATGTTGGACCATGGAAGCTCCCAGAGAATACTTTGATTTACAATAAAACAGGTTAATTCAGGCAGTTTTATAGATAAGAAATCTTCTTGACTGTGAATTATTTAATTTTGTAGATTTAAAAATATTTACTGTTGTTTAGTGCTCTTGTTCAGAAGTGAGATAAAATAAACTATTTCATTCAGATGTATTTATTTAATTCTGCACTTTCCCTACCAAGATTAACAATTTTACCATCCATAGTTCTATAGTACTGTAAGCATTTTGTTCCTGTTTAAAGAACTTCCTGTTATCTTTGCCCTATTACCCACAGATTTTTACCTGATCCCTTTAGTTTTCTTTATCAGTCCTTTCCATTATCTAATACTGATTTTATTCATTGCTATCAGGCTCTATATTTTTTCCATTATTTTTTATCACAGACTTCACCTCCCTCTTAGCTAAGACTGCTTTTTTCACTGAAGAAAATACCTTTTGTCAGTGCAAAACTCCTTTTCTTCAGGTATCCAATACAAATTAAAAAGACTACCCTCACTGATCAGCCATATTTTTTTCTTAATTTATTTTCCACTCAGTTTTGGTGCTAACACTTTTTCTTTCTGTCTGTTCCATAGTTAAGGAATGAGGAAACTTGAACTAAGATGTGTGTATAAAGATGTTCAAGTCAGAATGTTGTAATATATCACAAATCTTCAGGTTCTGGAGAATGAAAAAAAAAAACCCACCAAGTTTTTTATTCCTGCATTTTCTAATTAGAATTTTATTTCTAGATTAACATGAGAACTTTTTGGCTCTTGAGGGTCTTTCAGGGCTACTGCAACAAATAAGATAAAGGAAGGATACTCTAGGATTCTGCAGTCATGCATGGGATCCATTTCACTTGTCATAGCTTTCTTAGACACCTACGTGGCACCCCAGATGCATTCACCATTCTGTGTCTATTCCAGAAATCTAACCAAAGAGCTTACACTGGGTGCCAAACCTGCAGATAAATAAAGTAAAGTAAGAACACACCTTGTGTTGGGGTGCCTCTAAACTATCTTCTTTTCACAGATCCCCAAATATTTCCTCACTGTTTCTTCAGCAGGCATCACAACACAGTCATGTGGAATGGATTGGTGATCAGTAGGATTAAAACATGGACACCATGAACTGATCCGTGAACTAAGGACAGATCACAGCATGAGTGACCATGATTATGTACCTAGATGTCTAAAGTATTTGTAGAAAACTCAAGTAAGATGTCTGAATTAGAATTTGAATCCTTCCAAAGGCCAGATTATAGAAAAGTTGATAAATTACTAAATTAGGGAGACATCTTTAAAAATATCAGAAATGTATCCATGTGAACGTCTGTTGTTACTCACTGAGCCACAGAAACTCATGTGGAAATGAAGGAGGGCCAAAAACCTTAAATCGAGCAGTAGACAAGTGTGCAAACACTTTCATATTGCATTACAGAGCTACTACTACATCACTGAATTGCTATTTCAAAAGGATGACAATGAGTAAGGAAACAAACATATAAAATGACATTACTGTGTTTCAAACAGCCTCAGATATGAACCCGTCTTGCTTGCTTGAATTGCTCTACCTCTGTCAAGAATTGCTTTATTCTACAGCATCCTGATGCTTCAGGACCCATCAAATAGGGTAAAGGAAAACTAAAATATGAGGAATTGTTTCATATTCACATTTGGAAATTCAATTATTTTTTAACTTGGTTTGTTTCTTTGTTTGTTCAGGAGTGTAGCTGGAAAAGGTTTGCAAAGAGGTAGTCAGGTTCACCTCTTTGCTGTTTATTACTTTGAATATTTGAAAGTCTCTGTTTAGTCTTTTGACTGTGTCATTTAACGGCATGAGCTGGCAAGAAGTTGGATTAGTTTTTAGAACTATGGGCACAACATTGAGAAGATGCAGAAGCTGCATTGCATAAAAGCAGTTCAAGCAATAATTGCTGTATTTTGGGGTTTTGTATCTTTCCACAGTGAAAAGACTTCCTCTTGGCTACAGGCAGCAGAAAGTCATTGTGGGTTAGAGCAACATCGTTTTACAGTATCTTAATGGAGTAACTGTTATGGCAGGAATACTTAACATAGATAACAAATTTTGCAATCTAATCCTAAAAGCCTTCCAAATACCCTGGTTTTGACACTCCAGGTTAGAAATGGATCCTCAGAACAAAATGTAGTAGTGAGTAATATGTGTGAACATTCATTTTTCTGGTTAATTAAGAATGAACAATATTTATTGTCCCCTTGCTCCGCTTACATATATTTCTGTTACCATGGTATTATTTGCAGCATTCTCATGGATTACAGTCCTAATAGGCTAATTAAATGACAGAAGAGAAGACAGTTCCCAGGTGTTAAGAGCTCAGCACCACTACTGTTTGGGCCAGGTAGGTAAAGGGAGCACAGTAAAGGTAATAAAGCACTGGGAACAATGCCTATTGAGAACATGTCCATAAATGTCACAGAGCAGGGATCTTTTCAAAACAGTGTCACAATTGTATGTAGTGAACCCTACACTTGACTTGTTTTGAAAATGTGGTCCCTGTATTGATAATCAATATTTTCCATTGTGACAGAGAAGACATATAAACGAATGCTTTCAGTTTAGATTGGATTAAAGGAAGCTGCAATAGCAACTGGGCTGTGTGGCAAATACTGCTTCTTTTCTAATTGAGCCACTTGCTTTTGAAAGAGTCAAAGATCTCCCTGGTGGACATAACACAGGGTGCACTAGAAGGATAAGTTTAAAAGAAAGGAGGCTAGAGGAGTTCAAGGCACTATTTATTGCTTCTGAACATTTCTGAATAAAGGGAGTGTTAGCTTTTCAGTGAGGAGAATGCAGCAGTCTCACTGACTGTACTGATTTGTAAGAGTCTCTCTCCCTTAATCTTATTCTTTTCTCTTTAATCTGTATGTTTTATAAATCTTATCTTTTCTTTGACCCTACCTTTTCAGTTAATCCCCAGTGTCCTATGCCTCTATGGCCATCTATGTCTATTCAGTCTTAAACGCACATGTATTGTGGCCAGCAACATCACAGAGCAGGAATATGCAGCATCCATTCGAAGGTCTTTCTATTGCCTCTTCAAAACTCCCATGTTCTGTATTCACAACCAAAAGGGATAGCACTTTATGAAAAATAAAGAGGAGAGATATAGAGAGAGAGAAAGGAAGAGAAAGAACATGAAAACTGGAGGATGGGTGGGGAGTAGAGTAAAAGAGAAATAAAGCAAGGCAAAGGAGAAAGAAAAGAGAGAAAGAAACAAAGGGAAAGGAGGAAGGAAGGGGAGTGAGACAGGAAGGAAGGAATTTGGAAGGAAGGAATTTGGAATTTGAAATTAATTTGGAATTCAGAATTCAGAAGGAAGGAAAGACAAAAGGAATTAAACTCAACTGACATTGGAAAATGCTAGACACAAAATACACTCGAACTCTGGGGATTAAGGTTTCCTGGGCTCAGGGTATGAGAGGTATATGCCTGTTAAGTAACCACGACATGTAGCTACATTCTCATTTTCAAAATTATTGTGGGAAGCAGGCAAAAGTCTAAGAAAATGTCACAATAACCCGAGAGAAGAATAATGGGCAAGACATTAAGAAATTCCACATAGATCTGAATAGATGTGAGTTTAGTTCAAGACTGGAACTGCACCAGAATGTTGTCTGGTAAACAAGAGAACAGGATAGACAAACTATGTTGCTGAACTAGAGTTCTTTCATAAACAAATTAATGAGAGGATAGTTCTGCCTTCCTCATGACTACACAGAACAAAAGAGCAGAGTGGATTCTCAGGGCTGCAGAGGCTGCAATTTTTTTCAGAGCTAGGATTTTCTCAAGATGGTCTTTCAAAGAACCAAAGACTGTTTATCATCTGCCAAAAAAATGCAACTCTTGAAGAATAATATGTTCCTAAACACAGCCAGTTTTTAAATGTAATAGATTCACATATAAGCTAGGGAGTTTGGTTTCTAGGCTTGTAATACACATTGTACATTTGGTTTTTCACTTGTGTATGTCAGAACTTCTAATATCTTTCATACCACTGTAAAAGAATGACAGAGGTTCTCCTTGTGAAACATCACCTCAATAATTGCAGTTGTGCATCTTCTGGCCAGTGGATGTCATGCTCCCAAGTGTGATTTCTCACATGTGTCATTGCACTGGAATGTGCTTTTTTTTTTTTTTTGCTTACTATCAAGTGACTACCAGTTTTAATAAGTAACTTGAAATACTGAATACATGAACAGCCTTTCTGCTAACATAATTATTATGAGAGATGACAGCACAGTACAGAAGACTGAGATTCAGAAACATGAACTTGGTAGGGAAAAAAAGATTTTTCTTACCTGATTGCAATCTGATTTGTTCTTTTTCCTAGCTTGCAGGCTTGTTGTGATTTGGTTTTCCTCCTTTTCTCCCCATTTTATAATGCTGACTTGAACGCGTTCTGGAGGATGAAGACGCAAGTGCAGATCATCAGACTGAACACAGCAGACACACATTCTCATTCCCCACCCCCCATCTCTCATACTTTCTTCTGAGAAATAAGTAACTAACTAAATAGTAATTATTTCCTCTGGCACAGTTTCCCAGCTCTATGGAATACATTAGTGACAAAGGGCCTTATATTCTGTGCACAGAACTACTGAGCTGAAGTGGGCACAGTACCTTACCATACTAATCAATTTTTGGTAAGTGCGAAGGCAAAGGGGGCATCTGTAAATATGCTGGCAGAACACAATCTTTCTGCAAAAACACCCATCAATGAAACAGAGCAAAGATCCAGAACACATCAAGGAGATGAGCTGTGGGGCAAATAATGCCATCTGTACTGCTCATGATGTTCTTGGACCAAAGTATCAGAAAGATGTAAAATGAATGCCACATTTATGTTCCCAGAAGACTATTGATAATAAGCTACCAATATTAGTGTGGTTCCTTTTTTAATACAGGAAAAATAACCAATTTTGGATAAGAAACTTTCAAGGGCTTTATCAGAAAATCATAGAATCATAGACTGGTAAGGTTGGAAGGGACCTCAAGGATCATCTAGTTCCAACCCCCTGCCATAGGAAGGGACACCTCCCACTACTACAGGTTACTCAAGGCCTCGTCCAACCTGGCCTTGAACACCTCCAGGGAGGGAGCAGCCACAACCTCCCTGGGCTACCTGTGCCAGTGTTTCACCACCCTCACTGGAAAGAACTTCCTCCTGACATCTAGTCTAAACCTTCCCTCTGCCAGTTTGAACCCATTGCCCCTCATACTGTCATTGCAAGACCTTGTAAATAGTCCCTCCTCAGCCTTCCTGTAGGCCCCCTTCAGATACAGAAAGGCTACTATAAGGTCTCCTCGAAGCCTTCTCTTCTCCAGGCTGAAAAGCCCCAACTCTCTCAGCCTGTCCTCACAGGAGAGCTGCTCCTGCCCTCTGATCATCTTTGTGGCCCTCTGGACCTGCTCCAACACTTCTATGTCCTTCCTGTGCTGAGGGATCCAGAACTGCACACAGTAAGGAAAGGAATAGTCTGCAGAATAACTCAACTGATAAACTTTCACTACCAGTCGCCATTACCAATGGAAGAGAAAACATTTTTTATAGATGATTTCAGTAATTTCTTCCATTTAGAAATGTACTGTATTCACCACCTGCAGATGAAGATTGTCATCTTCATGTATATCATGGAGATGTCATGAGATACCAATATTAATCTCCACTGGGGGATTTGGGATTGTGCAGGTTTGAGGCTAATTGGAGTATTTTAATGAGAAAAATTAAAGGCTGTGAAAAGAAAACAATGGTGGTCTACTTCACTCACAGGTTTGCTGAGATGAATAAAAACAAGGACACAAACAGAGATCAGAGTCTGGTGGTGTCTGTCAGAGTCTGCATTTCTCTTCTGCTTGGATCTGTGTAACCCAACTAACCACTCTGCTTCTCACCCCCCTTGCTGATCCTCCCAACTCACCTTGCACATAAGCCAGATTCTGGGGTAAGAGACGGGAGTGGAGAGAAGGTGGAAGAGTGGCTGGCAGCCCCTCCTGGGGACTCTGATTTCTGGGAGGAGTATGTATCACTATATCAGAGTATCACCAGGGTTGGAAGAGACCTCAAAGATCATCAAGTCCAACCCATCACCACAGACCTCAAGACTAGACCATGGCACCAAGTGCCACGTCCAAACGCACCTTGAACACCTCCAGGGACGGTGACTCCACCACCTCCCTGGGCAGCCCATTCCAGTAGCCAATGACTCTCTCCG
>VWZE01022409.1:104413-163255 GCA_013396675.1 Eubucco bourcierii
GACTGTGTCCTCTTGTTCTGGTGCTGCTTGCCTGAGAGAAGAAGGTAACCTCCCCCTACCCTTCAGATAGTTGTACACAGCAAGAAGGTCTCCCCTGAGCCTCCTCTTCTCTAGGCTAAACAATCCCAGCTCCCTCAGCCTCACTTCATTGGGCTTGTGCTCGAGGCCTCTCCCCAGCCTCACTGCCCTTCTCTGGACACGCTCAAGCACCTCAATGTCCTTCTTCAATTGAGGGGCCCAGAACTGGACACAGTACTCAAGGTGTGGCCTAACCAGTGCAGAGTACAGGGGGAGAATGACCTTCCTGCTCCTGCTGGCCACACTATTCCTGATGCAGGCCAGGATGCCATTGGCCTTCTTGGCCACCTGGGCACAGTGCTGGCTCATGTTCAGGCAGGTGTCAATCAGCACCCCCAGATCCCTTTCTGTTTGGCTGCTCTCCAGTGTTTCTGTATTACCTTTAACTTGTATGTAACTGTAAATATTTGTAATATATTGTAAATATCTGCTTGTATATTGTGCTAAGCCGTGAATATAAACCTTCATTCCTTAACTTCCAGCCAGCTGAGTCTAGTCTGGGTGATTTCATTGTGGGACACACACACACACCCCCAAACCATCATACCAGCTGAAAAGTATCTCCCAGAAATGTCAATTGCTGCGAGAATTCAATTCCACATGGGTCTCCATGCCATGGCCACTGAAGGCATGAGGTTCACTTTGAGTTTCTATGGGAATGAAATTTGAAGCATTACAATAAAAGAGACAGATGACAACTTAGCAGCTACTTCATTGTTTTCATTCCAAAATATGTAATCCTTTTTTTTTTTTTTTTTTTTTTAACCACTTCCATAACAGCATATTAGGATAAAGTTAATGCAGACCAGGTTACCCAGACACAGCCACAGTCACCTCCTAATTAAGTTATTATGAATCTTATTACAACTTGATAGAGAAAAAGTCCAGGCAATTATTATCTTGAACGATTACCAAAATAAATCCTAGTAGTCACAGCTTCAAAATTAAATTAATTAACTAGTTTTGATAACCCCGGAACTGGGCCTTTTTCAGTTGTTTCCCATAGATTATGCAGTACTGTCGTGTAAAAATATATTGGCCCTTATTTTATTTGGGATAATTCATTTATTGTACAAATGAATGTTTTCCACTGCACTCTTTGTCTCATTTTTTTAAGGCTAATCCAGAACTATTAAGGACTGGAAAGAGAGTAAATTAAAAGAAAGTTGTAAGGGGAGGAATAAGATGAATAATTAAACTAAGTGCCCACCTATAAATATACCCACCATCACTACAGAAACATACGAGGTATGTTTAAGTTTCTGCACTGCTGGTCTCAGTCTGTTACAATCATTTATTTTGCTGTTCATAATGTGCTTCTCAAAATTATCTTCCTTCTTGTATATCTCCTTGTTATCCTCTCCATCTTAGAAATGGTGGAAAAACACACCCAGGAAAGCAGCAATTAGTAAATAGAGATATTTCTGAAAATAAATGCCCTCATACATACATATAAATCTGTATAAAGTAGCTTTTAAATAAGCATTCATATCAAATTAAAATGAATGGTTACAGGTAGAAAATGAAGGAGACATTAATACAGTTGAACTTAAAAACAAAGGAATTCAGCATTATATTTGCATATAACATTTCTAGTCCTAGTATGGACTAAAGCTTTGGACTAATATTTATAGATGTAAGGCACAAAAATTTAGTTCATGCTTTAGAGAGACAATAGATAGCTTCTGACTAGAAAAAAAAACCTGTTGTGAAAGGGCCAACATGTTGGGTAAAATTATACTCCAAACTGAAGTATGAGGGAGTTGCCACCAAGAAAACAGAAATGAGCATTCAGTTAGTACATAACAATTTTCAAAAGTATGAGGTGAGGTTCAAAGAGTTCTTTTTTTTATAATCTTTTAAAACTCCCGTTGCCAAATTAGTTTAAAATTAGTAATTTGCTTTAAAACTTACTTATAATGGCATTGTTAAAATCTTGAAATTTGAGGAAGAAAGCTCACTGCTTACTGGAAATAATCAGTAAATTTTCCAGTTAAGAAATCAATCATATAAAAAAACCAACAAGGTTAATACAGATTACCTACAAGGAAATTCTTCACAGCATTTGTGAAAACAAGAGTATCAGTCTCTGTGATGTATGTGGGACTTCTGTATTCTTTCAAAATGAAATAATGAAAATCTGCTCAGGGACGAGTAATATTGGTTAAAGAAGAAGAACCAAAGAGCATTCAGATACCTGCACCGTTTTGAAGACTGTTTGGAGTTTTGGGGTTTTTTTGGTCTTTTTCTGATGTGATGCAGGTGCCAGCTGTCGGAAATTTTGTTCACAGCCCCATTCCATTTAGAGAAAAAACAAAAGAAAGTCAACAGTAATTCTTCTGCATGTTGGCAAGTACTCTTTCAAAGTAGTAAGTACTCTAACAGCATAATGAAATGAAGTGTCAGTGGCTATGATTGTATCCATGCTCATTGCATTGCCTGGGAAAAGCTAACCAAGTTGGTCTGCCTGGATGTACAAGCCACTATTGCTGACAATGGGCCTGCTTATTTCTCATCCCTGACTGCAGCAAAAGCTCAGATGAGTAGGCTGTATAGATGTCTAATATATAACTGAAACCAGAAAAAAACGAACCTGAATTCGTGCCTTAACCTCACTGATGCAGCATTTTTCTTGTTGGGATATCCACCAGAAGTTCAGTTCTGTTTAGATAAGATCAGGGTATATAAGGTATTATTAATAAGCAAAGATTCCCATTCAGATGGGTTTTCTGGCTACTGCAAAAGAAATAAACACTATCTCAATGAACAGTCTTTTCAAGAGTGTTGATTCATTACCATTCCACAGTGATGCTATGGCATTACAAACGGAGAGCATAAAAACATAGGAAAATAAAAGTGTCTGGAACATCAACTATGGAAGAAAATTATTCTTCATTGGCTTAAAAAGAACAATATTTTGTCCTAACAGTTCTATTTACAGTTTTCCACAAATAGATACTAATTAATTAGTGTCTTTTATGGGAGTTATATGAGAGTCAGATATGTAGATGATGAGGTCAGACAATATTTTTGTGGTAACCTAGAACTCTTTCTCCCAGAAGTCAGACTTTATTCCTCTGTGAAGTCTTCATTCAGATACATCCCAACAGGAAGACAGTTTTTAGAAACCAAAAGGCCAGCCTGATTTTAAATTTACCACTGATGAAGAATCCCTTTATAAACTGCATTAAACCCAAACAATTCTTGTTTCAAAGCCCTGTTCATGTTTCCAGTGTTAGCCTGTCTATTTTCATGCTCTTGATGAAGATCCAATTTGCTGGTTAGATTGAAGAATGCACTATTACAGCTTGCTCACCAAACAGATATTGACTCCCTAACCTTCTCTTTGATAAACTAAATACATGGAACTAATTTAGTCCTTTAGTATACCATGTTTTCCAGTTCATTAATCATCTCATAGCTCTTCTCTAAATCTTCTCCCATTTTATAAGACTCTTCACCACATATCAGAAACGATCCTAATACAGAAGGGTCAGTGTGGAACCCAACAACACAGTAATTTAATCCCTCTATAACTTCTTATATTCTCTTGTGAATTCATGTAGTGATCTCATTAACCTTTTTGCCACAGTGTTATCTTTAGCAGCTCATTTCCATCAGATTAACTCCCACGACCTATAAGTCTTTTTCACAATCTCTGCCTCCAAGAAAGTAGTTCCAATCCTCTATGTGTAACTGACACCTTATTCCTGCCCCTGTGATTACGTTTTGAACAACACAGGGAAATACTTTGCCTGTGCCTCAGTTCCAAGCAATCAAGGTGCCTACATTTCAGTAACCTATTTTTTCATTATTTGCCTCCTTACCCTGTATTTTTCTCTATCACAAGCTTTAGCAGTACAACTCTGTAGTCTGCAAATTGTGATAATGTGTGCATACCAAAGAAACGATCTTACTGGGACTTCCCTGAGAAGATGGCTGTGCTTCCTAATAACTCCCATTTACAACTTGTGGTGGGTTGACCTTGATGGTGAAAGAGGCCTACCAAGATACATTCTCACTCTCCCTCCTCAGCAACACAGAGGGAGAAAATAAGACGAAAAAAATCATGGCCTGAGATAAGGCAGTCTAACGAAGGAAAACAAAGGTTGTGCATGGAAGCAAAGCAAAGAAAGATTTATTTTCTACATCACATTAGTAGGCAATGTTCAACCACTTCCTGGGAAGCAGGACCTCAATATGCAATGTGTTGTTTCAGAAGACAAAGTCCTTAATAATGAAGGCTTACTAGCTCCCTTCTCTTAGCTTTTGTTGCTGAGCATGATGTCCTATGCTATGGAATATCCCTTTGATCTGTTTGGGTCTGCTTGTCCCAGCTGTGTCTCAGAATCACAGAATGTCAGGGGCTGGAAGGGACCTTTAAAGATCATCTAGTTCAATCCCCTGCCAGAGCAGGATCACATATACCAGATCAAACAGGAACGTGTCCAGGTGGGTTTTGAATATCTCCAACCTCTTGCCCACTCCCAGACTAATGGCCTTTGGTGGGGAAAAGTTGGAGAGATAGCTTTAATAGTCCATCAGCACTGCTAAGCAGCAGCCAAAACACTGGTGTGTTACCAACACCTTAGTAGCTGCAAGTGCAAATCATAACATTGTGAGAGCAGCCAGACCCCACACAACTCCATTCTGAAGTATGTGGATTATTTTTTTTCATAATTATTTATCCATCGAATGATTTTACACCATCTTTCCTACTTAATGAAATATTATTCTATAACAAATCAAATTCCTTGAAACTAACTATATTAAAGATTTCTCAGTCAAACTTGCAATCTTATAAAAATGCAGCAAACTAGATTAACAAAGCCTTATGTTGACTAGCAATAATTAAAACTGCTTCTTTTAATGCTTTATTAATTTGAAATGCATCAACCATTTCACTAATGTTCCTAAAATCAATGTCAGGCAAATAGGGTCATAATTATCACTCTTGCTCTCTGCAACTTCCCCAAATATTGATGCATTCATTTTCTGATAAATCTCTTTTTGTTTTGGGGATTTTTGGTGGTGGTTTGTGATTTTTTGGTTTTGTTTGGGTTTCCTGTTTGTTTGGAGGTTTTTTTGTTTGGTTTGGGTTGTTGTGGGGTTTTTTTTCATTTGTTTGGTTTTTGGTTGTTTTGGGGTTTGTTTTTTTGGGTTTTTTTATTGTTGGTTGGGGTTTTTTAGTGTTTTGTTTTTATTTTAAGGCTAAGGTTTCCAATTACTTGTGGAAAACAAGCAAAAGTACTTCAGAAAGGGATCCAGCCAGCTCTTTCAAAACTCTTCAGTTGGAACAATTAAATCCAGCTTAACAAAAAGTATGTAACTTATGTCTTGTATACCTCAGCTTCCCTGTTGAAAAACAAAATGTATTGGTACAGAACAATATAATCTGTGATACAGATGAGCCATTCTGTTTTCTCCAAGAGGAAGGAGTAACACTTATACAACTTGCCATAACCAATGTCCTCCATTCATGTAGGATCATATGTGAAGGGAGATAAAGGAGCATATTTTTCCCTCAATCTGTGTGAGAATCCAGCAACAATGGGTGGGGCAATAGGTGGAAACTGAGGCATAGGAAGATGCAAGTTGGTGTAAAACATGCAGAATGTTCCAGGGCTTTGCTGTGTATCTTTGCTGTGGAAAAGCTGTGAGTTATTCTGCAAGGAAAACCCATTGACTTCACAGAACTGAGTCAAAAAGCAATTTGTGCTTAAAGGCAGCCTTGACTACCATGAGAGGGACCAGTGAATTTATTCCAGTTTTGTAAACAGACTCATCTTACTCAGACAACATCTCATCGCAATCATGGTTGAAAGAGGCCTTATTGTAACAGAATATCGGATAGAAAGCAGAGTATCTAATTTTTCAGTCATGTCCTTGTTCAGAAAAATTGAACTTACATCTGTCCTATGAGCTGCTGCTTCCAGCTTGCTCTTCAAATCTCCAAAGATAAAGATATTGGACACAATGCACTAACAATGTCATACGCAAATTCATAAGTATGTCAAATTACAATTGAAAGGGGGAACTTTTTTCCTATGTTGATAAGGATTGGAGTTCAAATACAATCAGAAAAATAAATGCAATTCAATATAACCTTGAAAGCTGACACCAAGTAGTTACTTAGCAAATTGAAATAAATTACATGAAAAATGAAATAAGAAATTCCAACAGAAAAAAAAACCTCTAAAGACATCCTGTATTTCAGTCACAGAAATGTAGTCTTGTTTAAGCCATTCACCAAGGACTATCACTCAGCTACCACTCCCATTTCAGAGATCAGAAAATTACTGCAGAGCAGTTATTTGCACTAAGCTGTAAAGAAAAGAGACTTCAAGCAATATTTTCCTGGCTTCTATTCCTGTGCTTCAGCAAAATCTTTCTAATCTATTTCACCTGCATTATAAATATAAGAATATTACATAATTGTTATCAGCAATATCCTATTAATGGTATGTAGAGTAAAAACTACATGATTATGGTCATTTCATATCAGTAATCTAAATGATAGTTATGTGAAGTCATAAATAATATAAAATTTTAGCATAAACTATGATCACATATGGCTGCTTAATAAATGTAAATTAACTTAAGGAACATTTTGAGTATCTTTAAAAATTGTATGAGCCAGAAGAAGGAAATACTGAGCAGTTCCCCTCTGCTTTGTTTTCCTTATACATCTGTTCAGGCACTCCTGCTGCCTTTTTTTGTAGGGACAGACTGCAATATATGGACTTTATTAGGAATCACAAGAAAACCCCAAAACAAACAAAAATGAGCTCAGCAGCAGCTCAGAAGAAAAGCTGTAGCTAAGATCCCTCCCTTACAGACATTTCAGAAACTCGTTCAGCCAATTCTTAACTGTCATGTCAAAGTGTCCTCCTATGAAAGAATGATAAGGAACTACAGAGAAGTGAACAGATAACAACCTTGTTATTATACTATATCATGTTCAATATAAATCCCAAATATTTAAATTCATAAGCTTCCACAATAAGGCTGCGTAAGTTGCATGTGAGATATATCGGTTGGTGAGATGAGATAAGCAGAAACATATAAATAGGTATTGTGCAAATTGAGAGTGGAAAGAAGCAGACTACAATAGAAAGAGACTTTGTATTGTATCAGGAACCTCACCCTAAACCCCTTCTTCACATAACAGTGGCATCAGGGGAGCAGATGACAAAGTGCTAATGGAATAAGAAAACATATCACAAACCTGGGGCAGGAATCTGCATTACAGTCAGGTTATTGTGACAGTTCATATAAAACACTAAAGCATGTGCCTTCACTTTATCAGGTGAAGGGTAGTCATTCAAATTAGCATGAAAGGAATAATTCTTTTGTTTTTATTATTCCAGGAACCAATGGCATGACTGTGTCCAGTTCTGGGCCCCTCAATTTAAGAAAGATGTTGAGGTGATTGAATGTGTCCAGAGAAGGGCACCAAGGCTGGTAACGGGCCTGGAGCACGGCCGTGTGAGGACTGGCTGAGGGAGCTGGGGTTGCTCAGCCTGGAGGAGAGGAGGCTCAGGGGAGACCTTATTGCTCTCTACAACTACCTGAAAGGAGGTTGTAGCCAGGTGGGAGTTAGTATCTTCTGCCAGGCAATCAGCAACAGAACAAGAGGACACAGCCTCAACCTGTGCCAGGACAGGTTTAGGCTGGATGTTAGGAAGAAGTTCTTCACAGAAAGAGTGATTGGCATTGGAATGAGCTGCCCAGGGAGGTGGTGGAGTCACCATCCCTGGAGGTGTTTAAAAAGAGGGTGGAGGAATTAGATAATTAGTTAATTAGAAGGTGTTAGGTGATAGGTTGGACTCAATGATCTCGAAGGTCTTTTCCAACCTAATTCTGTGATTCTGTGATTCTGTGTCTATGTTTGTGCATACACACAGACACACACATTGACACACACATTTGTAGTCAAGCTGAGCACAAACTTAGATAACATTCAATGTGTACATCAAATTCTAGTCAGGTGCAGGAAAAGAAAGATGTAGATTCTACAAATAAAAAAGAAAGTTCATTATGTCACATGAAAATCAAACAACAAACCAAAAAACAACCAGATTTGAATGAAATTCAAGCATTAGTATAAACATTTAAAGATTACTTTAGTATTACTGTGTGCTTTGACCAACTTACAATACGATTGGCTTTCTTCCACTATGTAGCAAATGTGAGAGTGATTCACACCTCTGTGTGCATTGTGCCTCTTGGGACATATAAGGGAAGACATGTTCTTTAAGGGGGTAGAGATGGACTAAGTGCTGGAATGAATATCTCAAAAGCAGGAAAACTGAACCAGTGAGTTTGAACTGTTTGAATACATTGTTAGTACAAAAAAACATTTCGCGCTGTAAAACAGACTGAGACTCAGGTAGGTCATCACACTGTTACATGATAAGCTGCCTTAAATTTATACCATAATATAACCTGAACTATTTAAAAAATAATCTTTCAGAAGCCATTTTAAAACTGGCTTAAAAAAAAACAAAAAACAGCCCTTTGCTAGACCTGAAATTTATTTTGGAAGAAAGAAGAGAGCTGTAACAAATTTCTGGCCACTGGTAACATTCTTTCTTGCACAGAAACAGATTGTTGTGACCAATATACATATGCGCAGTCATGAATAATTGCTTCATAATTAATATTTACCCCAAAAATGTTGTAAAAACAATAGTATGCAAATACTAAACATCCGAAGAGTCAGAACATAGAATCATAGAATCACAGAATCATAGAATGGTAAGGTTGGAAGGGACCTCAAGGATCATCTAGTTCCAACACCCTGCCATAGGCAGGGACACCTCCCACTAGTACAGCTCACTCAAGGCCTCGTCCAATCTGGCCTTGAACACCTCCAGGGAGGGAGCAGCCACAACCTCCCTGGGCAACCTGTGCCAGTGTTTCACCACCCTCACTGTAAAGAACTTCCTCCTAACACCCAGTCTAAATCTCCCCTCGGCCAGTTTAAACCCATTGCCCCTTGTCCTGTCGTTGCAAGACCTTGTAAATAGCCCCTCCCCAGCCCTCCTGTAGGCCCCCTTCAGATACTGAAAGGCTACTATTAGGTCTCCTCAAAGCCTTCTCTTCTCCAGGCTGAAAAGCCCCAACTCTCTCAACCTGTCCTCATAGGAGAGCTGCTCCAGCCCTCTGATCATCCTCGTGGCCCTCCTCTGGACCCGCTCCAACACTTCCATGTCCTTCCTGTGCTGAGGGTTCCAGAACTGCACACAGTACTCCAGGTGGGGTCTGACGAGAGCAGAGTAAAGGGGCAGAATCACCTCCCTTGCCCTGCTGGCCACGCTTCTCTTGATGCAGCCTAGGACTCGGTTGGCTGTCTGGGCTGCATGTGCACACTGCAGGCTCATGTTGAGCTTTTCATCAACCCAGACTCCAAGGTCCTTTTCCTCAGGGCTGCTCTCCAGCCATTCACCACCCAGCCTGTATTTGTGCTTGGGATTGTGCCTACCCAGGTGCAGGACCTTACACTTGGCCTTATTGAATTTCATCAGGTTGGCCTGGGCCCACCTCTCCAGCCTGTCCAGGTCCCTCTGGATGGCATCCCTGCCCTCTAGCAAGTCGACTGTGCCACACAGCTTGGTGTCATCTGCAAACTTGCTGAGGGTGCACTCCATTCCTCTGTCTATGTCACTGACAAAGATGTTAAACAGCACTGGTCCCAGCACTGACCCCTGAGGGACACCACTTGTCACTGGTCTCCAGGTGGACATTGTGCCATTGATCACCACTCTCTGGGTGCGACCATCCAGCCAATTCCTTATCCAGCAGTGCTCCACCCATCAAGTCCATGTTTTTCCAGTTTGTTGACCAGGATGTCATGTTGGACAGAGTCAAATGCCTTACTCAGGTCCAGATAGATGACATCAGTTGCCCTTCTGTCGCTATGAACCTGCCCATTTGGTCATAGTGAGGTGAGCCATCAAATGTTAATAAAAAGTTTTCAAGTGCCAAGTCCTCTCCAAATTGCAATACTCAATGTCTATTTGTATTGGTATCACTTACATGGATTCTTGACAGGCTGGGTTTCACCTAACACAGGTATCTGAAAAGACAGCAAAAAAACCAACCTTTGAAATGACTATTTTCCACTTACTAGAGGGATACTTGAAGAGCATGCTTAAGCTATGAAAATGACTGTGTTGAGTCTCACATATGTATCTGGTCCAAAATAGACTCTTTGCTTCCTTCTGAAGTCAAAAATTACTTTCAATATGAACAGTGCTTTCTTATTCTTTCTCTATTCTACCTCTACGCAAAGTAGAAGTTATCCAAACATTTCACAGGATCCTAAGTACAAGAGGGCTCCATGGTGCACAGATGGACAAAATAATAGAATGTAGGATTTTCTTTCAGTCTGTCCTTGATACAATGTCTGTGATTAGATGACTAACACAATTAGCATCAATGACAAAAGGGTAAGAACTCAGGATAGAAAAGGTAAAGCACACATTTAATTCTACTTTGAGAAGCTGGATGTTTTCAAACTGGCTCACCCTGATGAAATTCACCTGAGAGTACTTAGAAAACTGACTGAAGTGATCTCAGAACCTTTAGCAATTATTTTGAGAACAGAGTGAGGACAGTTAAAGTTTCAATAAACAGAAAAAGGCAATCATAATCCTGGGGAAGAAAAAAAACCTGAAAAACCAAAAAAAAAAAAACCAAAACAAAAAACCCAACCAAGTTTCAAACTATTTCAATTGCCTAAAAAACAAAATTTAAAAATCTCTTATTCAAATGTTGGGACAGTAACAAGGGGATATGAATCAACCAATGTGGATTCATCAAGAAAAATCATGTCAAAGCACCCTAGTTTTCTCCTATGAAATAATGACGGGCACGTGTATTAAGAAGAAAAATATCTTTATTTTAGCACAGTTTTTGACAGTGTCTCTTAGGACATTTTTCTATTTGGTCCAAGGTCTTCCTGAAATGTCATAAAGTAGGGACACAAGTGACTGGGATACTGTGCATAAAGAGGAACTGTTCAGCTGTAAGAATATGAGTGAGGTTGTCTAGGGACTGATTGAAGCCTAGTTCTATGGAACACTTCCAATAATAAAAACTGTATGACAGAAAAACAAATATACTTGGTATGTGTGCAGGTGATTCAGAGGGGGAAGAGGCTTAAAAAGCACGTGGATGACGAGGTTAGAATTCAAACTGATTGTTACAAATTGAAGAAATAGTCTGAAGTGACAGATGCAATTTAACAGGGGTAAAAAAAACCCAGAAGCTCTCCACTTAGGTAAGAGTAACCATCTGCACAATTATAAGGATAAGGAGCAACAGTTCTGAAAAAGGATGCATGGGCTGATCATAAATTGAGCATGAGTCAGCAATCTGAGACTACGTTAAAGACAAAAGGGAAGCTTCATCCTGAAAGGTATAATGAGGAGAATCATACAGAAGACATAGGAAATAAACTTGGTTATTTCACTCATCTCAAATGCTTTGCCTAGATTTAGGACATCTTCAGGAAAGGTGCTGACCAAGAGACAAGAATAATTAAAAGGGTATAAAACGAGACCCTTGAGGACAAACCAACACAAGTCAGGTTGTTCAGTGTAGATAAGTGGCATTTGAAGAGTATTCTGATGGTCTTCAAATATTTTAAAAGAACACTTCATAGAAGACAGGAGCAAATTCAAATAGGAAAGGAACAAATGAACTAGTCTAAACTGCAGCAATGGAGATCTAAATTAAATATTAGAGGAAAGAATGGTAAATATTGTTAAACACTTGAATAAATTGCCTAGAGAAAATACAGACTTTCCAGGACTGGTGATTTTTAAGAACTGGTAAGCTGAACATCTGTCAGGCATAGTTTAGGATGAGTTGAACATGACTCGCATCAAGAATATATACTGGGTAACCTCTCAAGATCTCTTGCAAAGATGTGATTTCTCTGTGATTTTTAATGTGTCTGACCCCTGTGATAACAGAGACATGTGGAACACAAGAAGGGGTTTTTTCTAGAATTATGTATGGCAGATCTAGTTTACTTATATGAACGTAGTACCTCTGGAAAATAATTATTGATGTGACTGTCTACATCTCTTTGTCACACTTATTCTACAACATCTCTGAAATGGTCCAAAAAAAAAAAAAAAAAAAAAAAAAAAAAGAAGTGACAAAAGTTGCCACGAGCACAAGTAATAAAGAGAATATTACCACAGAAGACACAGAAGAGTGCTCTAAATTGCCTAAATGGGTTGAAGTAGACAAGTATCTCAAATCAAAGTAGTAACATGAATGTATTTGCCAGTAGCTGTCAGTCTCTAAAAAATAAAAACAAACCAACCCTTCCTCCTCGCCCCCCCGCCCCCAAACCAAAAAACAAACAGAGAAGGAGGGGGAAGTAATAGCTCGAGTTGCTCTTGACATGATTTCATTTAACTCGCTAGGTCCCTGACCTTTCAGCGTTGGCGGAAATAGAAGTGAAAATGTAACACCGAGGGGGGAAAATTCATGCAAAAAATAACCTTTAAAACCACCAAGTGAGTCTTTTTTTCTTTTTTTTTCTATTTTTTTTTTAAGGAGAGAAATCTGATGATCCAATTATGCAAGTCATTAGGAAAACAATGCTGAAATTTTGTGGCTAATGGGATTTTAAGATATATTGACAGTGAAAACCAATTATAGTTTCAAAACTTTTTTTCTCTTTCTGCGATTGCATTATTTTAATGAAATGGCATCCTAAACCTCAAGTAGCCAAATGAATGTTAATTATGGAAATAGTTAACAGGAGAACCTCTCTCTTTCCATGACCTCATAATTTCACAAGTCTGAATAGAAGCATAAAGTCATTCATTTTGCCTCTAAACTGTTTGATGTTGTAAATATAGCAGCACTCAAACTCTTCAGAACTCCTACTTTAGAATAAAATTTAGATTAATTTTCTTAAGAAGTAAAGTGGAATCTGAGCTCAATCACAAGATGAAAGCAATTCCAGGACTTGGGAATACTTAGATAATGACCCAATTCTTCCAGGTCAGAACCAATTCTAGTTTAACACATTAAAACTTTTCTGCTTTAATTGATTTTTCCACTATCTATTTATCTTTCTAATTGGATAGTAAGGTACCAGGTTAAAAAAATAAAATAAAAAAAAACCCCAAACTTCAAAATCCAAGCAGTTCATGTAAGCAATTTCAATAAACGAAAGGAGTGATGGGAAATTCTGCAAGGTTGCTAAATAATTAATAGGAGTCACAAAATTAAAACAAGGTTTTGTCAGTTGCTAGTGTCTTCAAGCTAACAGCAGAATAAATCTCTGATTCTCTAAGAGAAATTCCTAGCTGCATCAAGCAATTCTAGGTTTTATTGAGCTGAATACCCAGATAACAAAAGAATCATATAATAGTAGAAGTGTATGAGTGGGGTGGAATCTTTGCAGCCTTCCACTAAAAGTAGGACATAGGTTGCTTTATTCAGGACCCTCTCAAGCCAAGTTTTCAGTATTCCTAACTTGTACCCATTGCTTCTTGTCCTGTTACCATGCATTGTTGTGAAGTGAGTGCCTCTATCTTCTAAATAATAACATTTCAAGTATTGAGAGACCATGACTGGACTTCCCTGGAGCCTCCTCTTCTCTGGGCTGAAGAGTGTTTCTTCAGCCTTTCTTCATATACCAAGTTCACCAGCCCCCTCATCAACTTTATGGCCCTTAGTAGGTGTGGTTTACTTTTTGACATCTCTCTTGAACTGGGGAAACCCCTTCTAGACATGATAGTTCACATATGACCTAAAAAGTGCTGAATGGGATCTTTAGGATGCACTCTTGCTAATACAACCCAGGACACAGTTTGGCAAGAATGTGTCATGGGAGCACTACGATCTTGCCTTGATCAAGTACCGAGTGCATGAGTATAATGACAGAGAGCAGGGCACCACAAAGAACTAAGTGTGATGAGGCTCAGTACACACATGGATCAGCAAGGGACTGGGGAACAACATCTGTGACCACAGAAAAAGTATACTATAACATTACTGTGGGTTGACTTGCCTAACAGCCAGTAGTAACATTTGGCTATAGACACACATATACATACCTCCCCCCATTCCATGTAACAGAGACCACAGAGAAACAGTTTGATGAGGACATGTGAAAACACATAGAAGTAGGAGAGGATGCACAGTGGAAGCATTGGAGATCAGTGCTGAAACACCTGCCAGTCAATCTCCTTCTGCCTTTATGGCTGCTCCTGCCCCAGGTGCCAGACTTACATTTGTCTCTATACAGACTATGTCAGGAATGAGACAGGTTTAAGTGGTCTGACTGCTCATTTCTTTATCAAACAACGTGCAAGAATCCTAATAGCTTGCCAATTTGCCATCAGCAGTTGTATCACCCATGAGTGAAAGTAGTAATGAAGGCTTCCCTTCAGTGCAATCACAATTCATTTCTTTTGCCAAACAAATACTTTCCTATTAAAATGTGCCGAAGTCTGCAACAGTATCAGATAGCTTGGTTTGGCACATGATTTTGGCTGTGAAATTTGTCGTTTGGCTTCCAAAAAATACTTTTAAGGCTAAATCTATTTGGATGCAAAACAGTGAGGAGTCAACATAGATTACAGAACAGTACCCATGCATTAGAAAAAATATGTTTCCACCTTGGCCATAGAGATTTTCTGTGAATGTGGACAAATTATTCATAGGTTTGTATGGTTGTTCTCCCCATCACCCTTGAGCTGTTTATTATACTGAAGTGTTTTGGAACTGGTATTATCTTGTAACAAAAGAAGAGAGAGTGCTGCTGTAGTGATTGTAACTTTGTTCTGAGATACGAATGACAAAGTGTGAATGGACCTAGACAACTCACAGAGGTCAAAAAACCTTCTTCCTTATTTTCAAGAAAAGTATTCAGGGAAACAAGTATTCTGTCAACTGACTGATACTGAACAAATTATAGACCTGTAGATAATTTATATTGGAAGTGACTTCCAGGGGTCACCTGGTTAAACTGCCTCCCTCTTCTTACTGCATCATCTGTGGTAAACTTTTCTCCTCTATCAACAAGCAAGTTCCTCACTTCAGCATTTAATTTTTGCTCTTGTTCTGAACGTTGTGTCACTCCAAAGATTCTACGTGATCCTGCTCTGGCAGGAGGGTTGGACTAGATGATCTTTTGTAGTCCCTTCCAGCCCCTAACATTCTGTGATTCTGTGAAGATCTGAAAATTAATGTGAATGTATTAGATCCCTGTGCCCAAGCCTACTTGGAATGTACTTCCTGCAGTAGCTGTAAAGTTTGCCAAAGGTGATTTGCTTTTCACATGAAAAAAGGCAGTTCCATTTTGATGGGGGTAAAAAAAAAAGTGACAGCTGCTTTTAATATTCTTTTTAAGAGCATCTATCACAATGGCTGGAGAATCAAGGTAATTCTGCTAATTGCCAAGAGAAGCAAATTGAGTTGCTTATTTCAGTCTCAGCAATTTCATCTCTGATTTTTAATAAAATCATCTGAAATGGTTGATATTCCCTGGAGAGCTGGTGGTAACTCAACTTGGTCTAGGTGTCCTTTCCTTAGTTCCTATTGAAATAAAGAGAATCCAGGCATCTTCTGGAAAGTTTCAATGCCAAAGACTCCAAAAAGATAGTTTTTGTATAGTTACTGAGATTCATACTCTAGAAAACTTGTACAGTTCATAAGACTAACGTGAGCAAAGTATGCAAGAATCTGAGATGTAAGCAGTGTTGCCTTTTTCCAACAGCAAAGTCAATTTAAATTTCCATTTTATATTAAAAAGTAAAATCAATTTAATACTGCTCTTTTTTTCCCTGTCTCTTTCCTCAGGACACTTAAAAAGCTCATTAAGGAAATTTAAAGGAAGGAAACAAAGAAAACCTAGCAAGCCTAGAATTTCTAAATCTGCCTGCAGTTTTATATCAAGCAGCATGACAGGATAGATAAGTTCAGTGCTACTAACATCAACTTGGTTGCTTCCAATTTGTGTTAATTTAACTGTGCAATGAATCTAAGCAACACTGTCAAGCCAATGGCAGAATAAGCCCTTAACACAACTGCATGTGACTGCGTGGAAGACAGAGAGGACAGTGTCTCTTCAGAGCAGCAATAAGCAATGATCAAGTTGAATCTGCGAGGGGAGAAAACATAATCACGGAGGAAATTTTTCCACCATCTAGTTTCCATGCTTTATGCCTGCCTTTACACATGAAACACAGAAGCAGCTTTGACCTCCAAGAGCAGGATTTAACAAAGAGGGCATATGTATTTATTCTTTTATCTGCAATAGTACACTGCCAATAGAGTAAAGAGATCTGTAGCCAGCTTTTTTCAGCACATCCATCAACAAGCAATAGCCGTGCTTCCACATTCAGCAACATGACTGTTTGTGCAGAACCTCTCTCTGGCAGCTCAATCTAGCCCCTTGGGAAAACAATCTAAGTAATGTTTTGTAGTAACCTGTGTCAGTTCCCCAAAACAGCACTGCAGAGAGCACAGTGTAAATATAGGCATAAGCCAGAAAAGAAAGGGATGGGCATTGCCAATGGAGAAACAGAGGATGCCATGTACGAGACAGAGAAGAGTGCCAAAGCAATCCCTGTCTGCATTTCACCTTCCAGTTACCGCCCTTCGGTTTTTCTGTGATACAGCACAGTTACACCAGCATCATTGGAAGCACAATAAAGGGGTGTATAAGCAGTCTTGTGTAATAAGCAACAATTTACTTCACTACTCCTTTGAACTTTAACTCTTTTCTGGAGATCAAGACTCAATCTGTGTTTTTATAAAGCATTATTAACCACAGAGCACACATGTAAAAACTCATAAGCAGCTACCAGGAACTGCATAAAGCTTTTAAAGAAATAAGCTTATAGCCTCTGAATGAAACTCATTTCTATTCCCAAACCAAAGGAGTACTACAATATTCAAAGTAACACCACTAGCAGAAAAATAGCTGTTCAAGCAACAGACTGACTTATTGCTATTACGTAGCTATCCTCAAATGAAGGACTTCAGCACAACCACTGCAGGTTAGTGCACCTGTTCTCTTAGCTCTGCCTAGCTGCACCAGAACAGCATCTCTGGGTAGTGTTGGAAGTCTGGCAGTTAAATTACAGGAAGCACTTTGTGGCCAGTTAAGGCCATGGAGCCACCTCCTAACTTCTATATTTGTTCTTCACTCCAAAACCTGCTTAATAACTGAAACTTCCATGGTATCAGCAGCACAGAAATGTATTAGGACAGCAAGCATAGTTACAAGCTCTGCACTGGCATTACTGGGTTTTCAGGAATGATAGGTTGTGATGGCTGTCTCTTTCTTCTCAATAGGTCCTTTTTCCTCAAACTGAAGGAGAGTAAATTTGGTCTTGTTGGGTGAACTACTCCCTGCAAGATGCCACTGGACTGTTCAAGTTTCACCATGAGGTGACATGAAAATCTCATCCTCTCTTCCAGCACTGGGGCAGAGGATGTAGATGGGGACTCAGCTGATGTACAGTCACTTCTTTCCTTTGCTGAAGTGGAGAGACTGTGCCATAGTCTGAGGTATAATATAGGAGGTAGGGGAGGAGACACAAGATTTGCAGAGCAGAAAGAAAGTCCTGCTTCAATGAGATGGAGTATGACAAAAGTATCATCAGAACACAAGTGGTAATAGGCTTGTTACAGTTCAATACTTCCAAATGTTCAGACTGAAGTCCTCGCCCCTGTACTAGAAACACAGACTATTTCGTGGAATACCACAACTTCTTCCCCTCTGCTGCTTTCTCCTTCTCCAGGCTAAAAGTCAGGCTAACAGCCACAGAAAACTTGTGTGTGTTCCATATACACGTCCAAGTTGTGGCATGCATACATTACTGGATGTATAAAGCACCTCTCTAAAGGAGAACATATACCAAGAGAAACTTCTAATAATCTTAAAAATAAACCAGAAAGAGTTATCGTTTTGTTTGTCGATAAAGCAAGAAAGCGCTGAATGTCTGCGTGTAGGAGAGGTTTTTTTTCTTCCCCAAGCAGGAAGAAGCCTGCCTGCAGCTCCAGACGGCTGGAGCACAGCCCCGGCGCTGCCTGCCAGGGCAGTACATTTCGCATACTGCAGCGCCACCTAGCCCACAGAAATAAAACAGCACACTGCACAGCTGCTGCTGAAGGACACTTCCTAGCGCTAAATGTTAACTTCATAAATAATTTCCGACCCTGGATGAAACGTAGCTTTTGGCTTAGTGTATGACATTTTAACCTTTTTTTTTTTTTTCTCTTCTTTTTTTCTTCTACACCATAAATGCAGCCGAGCAGTATATAAGATCCCCTGAGAGCTATCTGCTACAGGAAGTAACTGGCATATGCTATTTTCATTATTTCTCAACCAAACTGAAACTTCAGACAACCTGAAATAACGAAATAAATTAAACCCCAGGGCATTTATATTTTCTTGTGTGTTTTGGTAGAAAACTGAGAACTTCAGCAACAGGAAAAAGAAAAGGAAAAAAACATCTAATAATGAAAGAAAACTCTTGCCAGTTTTGCCAGTATGGAATTTTTTTATAAGAGGGGAAAAAATCTATAGTGTATTACATGATTTATTTTTTATTTCTAGAAATGTCAAATGAATTCCTCAGCTATTCCATACAAAGTTCAATTCATTCATACCAGTTTGAAGCCTATCTAAATTAAATATCTGGGTTTGGATACAAGTGTGTTTAAATCCACCAGGGAGAAGAAAGAATTTCAAAAAAGTCTAGATAGCTTCTTCATGATGGTGTTCACTTTAGTCAATTCAAAAATGTGATCACAGGTCTTCTAAAATGTAAGTTTCTACAGGCAGTACTGCTGATATTGTTTCACTGATTTTTCCTTTACAGTCTGTATTCTGTAATTTTTGAGGATTTTGAGTTATGTACATAGCAAGTGAGAATAAATTTTAATATGAAGTAAGAGCTCATCTACCTTTGAAATTTATCACAGAATGAATCATCCTCTCTATGGATTATGAGGAAGCCTAAATGATGAGCTTCCACAGTGCACACCTCAGTTTTCCTGGGAGAGATCTGCTTCTTCAAAGAGCGCACCTAAATTCCAACATATTGTTTTTTCTCTATCAGAAAAAAAAATTAATTCATAATTTATTCTTTTTCAGCTTCAGACATGTCTTTCCACACAAAGGATAACCTAAGTCCACATACCAAATTCATACCATAGCAGTGTTACAAAGTGGTAAGTCAGCCAGCCCTGAGAAAGCCATCTCAGGAGTTAGAAACCATGTTGATCGCCTAAAAAGAATTCTTTGAGAGTCTAAGACACTGTTCCTCAGCTAAATTACACAGATAATTCAGAGCTTGTGTATCACAAAGCACTGTACCATGACACAAAGATATACTCTAACTCTTTAAGTTAATGGATAAAAGCTTCTCCTCCAAGAAAAAATGTGTTGTTGCTGAATGAGAAGTTGACAGCAACCACACTCAAATGAATTTTTAAAAGCACATTTCTATCTTTTTTTCATGATAATACTAAAAACATGCCTATGCACAAGTGGCCCGGCACATTTTTTTAGAAGTCTGAGAGAAAACACCAGGAAGACATGCAGCCACAAATAAAACCAAACGTGTCAACAAACATCTCAAGATTTTTTGAGGGTCTAACAAGCTCCTACTAACTGGAGATTGTGCTAAACCACACAAGCTCTGCACAAATGGAGTTTCCCTGGGCATGAATTCTGATTACTGTGCAAGCACAGCATCATGGTGTTTCACAAATACCCCAATATGTTTGTAATCTTTTTCTGTGTACAGTTCTGGAGACCTCAGCACAGGAAGGACATGGAAGTGTTGGCGCAGGTCCAGAGGAGGGCCACGAAGATGATCAGAGGGCTAGAACAGCTCTCCTATGAGGACAGGCAACAACAATTAGGGCTCTTCAGCCTGGAGAAGAGAAGGTTTCCAGGAGACCTGATAGTAGCCTTCCAGTATCTGAAGGGGGCCTACAGGAAGGCTGGGGAGGGACTACTGACAAGGTCTTGCAATGACAGGACAAGGGGCAATGGGTTTAAACTGGTAGAGGGGAGATTTAGTCTGGATGTCAGGAGGAAGTTCTTTCCAGTGAGGGTGGTGAGGCACTGGAACAGGTAGCCCAGGGAGGTTGTGGCTGCTCCCTCCCTGGAGGGGTTCAAGGTCAGGTTGGATGAGGCCTCGAGTGACATGTTCTAACGGGAGGTTTTCCTGCCTATGGCAGGGGGTTGGAACTAGATGATCCTTGAGGTCCCTTCCAACCTTACCATCCTATGATTCTACAATTCTATAATTCTTCTGCAGTCCACATACCATCCCACTTGAGGACTTTTAGCACATATATCTAGCAATCTACAAATTATTTCTCTTTTTCATGGTATTATTGTTACTAAATAATTTTAGTCAATTAAAAGGCAATGATCAAATTTACTAATAGTCAACCTTTATCCAAAGGTCAGCTTCACCCCCTTACACACTAGAAGCTGATAATATGCATGTCTGTGCATATAGAATTAGAGAATCATAGAATGGTAAGGTTGGAAGGGACCTCAAGGATCATCTAGTTCCAACCCCCTGCCATAGGCAGGGACACCTCCCACTAGTACAGGTTACGTTTGTTTGGACTGGCTTGCAGAGCAAACACATAGTCAAAACACAGCCTATAAATCTTGCATACTACATTATATCGCTGTGCTTTTGCTTCTCTCCAGTGAAAGAGGGATTTGTTATGGTTTAGAAATGGTACTTTAGCCTGGTTCCTAATTGCAAAAAAGAGTAATATCATCCCATTCATTTGCTGGGTAGATTATACCTTGATAGCATAGTCTTGCTTTTGCCTTTTTTCTTCTTTTCTCTCTGCACCTCCGCTTGCTTGCATGGCTCCCTTATCTCTTCTCTGACCTTCTGCTGGCTCAGATATTGTGTCAGTAAGGTACTGGGAAGGGAAAGCAGGGGCTGAAGTCTGGTAGCAGTCCCTTTGGGCTGCCCAGGGTTGAGGGATGGGGGAAGGTGACTTAATGTACAAGGGAGTCCTTGTATTGTTGCTGAGTTGTAAGTATATGTAAATATTACTTTGTACATGTTCGCTGCTTCCAGGTTCTGAGTTTGTTTGGTAATTTACTCCAGGGGTAAATTCCAATTTGTTGAGGTCCAAATCCAACCCACAACAGATTTTATTGTAAAGCATTGTATGTGCACCAGTTAAGAGGTACAAGTCAACATTCTTAACATTTTTTTTGTTATTGTTACTTTCAATTATATCAAATAATTACACTGAAATAGCATCACATTTTTCCATCAAAAGTTAGCAACTTTAAATACCAAGTCTTTGTGCTATCACATTAATTAGAAGTGCTGCATTCACACATAATACTACTGTACTATTAAATGTATATACAGTGTTAAGTTGTACAGAAAAGGAAGGAGGAGCTCTATTTTGCATATACTCAATGTCTAATTAGGTTTCATATTTGGGCTTTTGACCCTGCTTTCAGCTGGGAGCCTGAATTAGCAATTGAATTTCTGTTGGGCTGGTGACCCTATCTGTGGTGTCACAGCCTGAGCTAGGAGAAGCAGTTCTTTGGGAACCCTTGGCTCGCAGTTACATGTTCTCCTTGTACTCACTACGACTCCCTGGGAGACTCAATTACAGTAGGATCAAGTTCATCTTTCTTGCACTAAAGTCCTTCCTAATTTTTAGAGACCTAATGAGGCAGACCTTCAAATATGAGGTAGGTGATCATAAAGGCTTTACAGGGAGAGAAGTCACCTATGTAATGCAGTAACCTAACGTGACACTGGCAGATTGTCCCTCTAGAGTCCTTCAGAAGCTTCTCCTCTGTCTGCTGATCATACCAGCAATTTACACATTTGCCTCAGAAAGACTTACTGGCGAGACACATGAGTCCGTGTAATGGATTTGAGTCCAGTTTGGTTACTGTACCTTAATTCATATCTCCTGTAGGCTACAAGCATATACATATCACCAATTCTGACATCTTTACTCATTGAGAAAACAGGCATAAACAGGTGGAAAAGAGAGAAGAGTTAAGATGAGGTCTGAATTTAAATGACTGTCATGTATGAAATATTGAACTTACATTCCCAATGGCATCACCTCTGAATTTTGCCCTTAGAATTTACATTTTATCATCCTCATCAAGATCCAAAAAAATGCTTCCCTTCTCTTCCTTTCCAAAACAACTCTAAACCTTGCAGCATAAAATATAGTATAGCCACCCAGGCACCAAGCATAATAAAATCTTGCAACAATAACTCAAATATGTGTCTCCTTGTCCGAGTCACTTTAGAGACATCCAGAAACATAAATATATGTTTTCCCTGAAAGGTAACAGTTTTCTTCCTTTTAATCTCAAATAAAATTCTGTCCCCATCTCCCAGGGAACTAAAGGTGACAATAAGAGCTTGACAATGTTCAGGAGATGTGCTTTTCACATTAACATTGCCAACAGCTGCACCATAAATACTGGGTATAAGGAAAGTGCATTCAATCATTATAGGAGATGCAATTTAAAATCTGAAATTCACTCAAATAAATCATTAGAAAAGAGTTAAGGGATCAAAGTCTCCAAAACCTGAAATGCACCACTTCTGTGTTCCAGCTTTATCTGTAAGGAATTCTAAAATCTACTGGAACAAAATATTCCCCTTAATGTTCTGTAAACCGCTTATGAAATATCAAGCTTTGTTCTGTTCATCTTTCCTTTTCCTGTGCTAACCCCTTGCCAAACGTCAAGAAGCTTATGCCAAATGTCTGTGAATTCGTGGCTTATGAAGGACAGGATTGCATGAGTGAAATAGAACCATGCACAAAAGACAAATATATTACCCTTCCCCAACCTCCTCTCTTTTATCACCACCAACACACAGCTAAAGATATTTCACAGAGAGAGATGGGAGCCAATATGAGCATCTTGTAATTATCTGAGATATAACACATGCTGTTGGACCTCTTGCAGTCAGCCCTGAAGGTCTTCTGTTCTGTTCCTGAGGATATTTGATATGATGACTTTGGCTGCGCTCTCTCAGCTAGGCTTGCTCTGCATGCTGGTGACCCTAAAGAAGGGTTACGAGGATGCAGATAGTAGCTCTTGCCAAAGGCATCCTGTGATTGAAATAATGCTTATGCATGCCCTGCTGGCATACAAAGGAAGTGCCCAAAAACATGTAGGGCTGCAATGAACTGCAGTACTGATACAGGTCAATATTCTTCCTATGCTTACAGCCTCAGATACATAGGAAAAGTGTACAAGGAACAGAGCAAGTACAGGACGCAAAACCTTTTAAAAAGCCTATAGTGAAAACACTGAAGAGTCCTGAGCTTCTATCCAGGACATACTAACAAAGCCCACTGAGCCAGATGACTCTGGCCATATTTCTGAGGTAGATCTGGTAACTATTTCAGGAGCAGATGGGTAATGTCATGCTCCTTAGTGGACTGTTTACAACAAAACAGCCTGAGACCACACTAAAATTATTATTATCTACATTTCATAAACAGAGTCAGATCTGTACCACAGATATTAAAACTTCTTATATCAATTTATCAGGTCCACATACAGGACTTTTTGCTGTAGCATCCCCATTCTTGAGTGTCTCATGTAAGATAATTGAGGTAATTTCCTAATATCTTCCTTTAACAAAATTAGTTCCATTAAAAAGTGAAGATAAAGATGGAAGGAACAGAGGAAGACATAGAAGCTGCTATAAAACATAACTGATTGATTTATACTCTCTTTAATAGACTGATCTAATGTGTCTAATATGACTATGTCTAATTCCAGCCTCGTTCAAAAGAAAGGGGGGGGGGAAATAATTGCTAAAAGATAGCCCATTTTATAAGACAAGAACTCTTTCCCCACACACATCTTAACAGCTCTCCTTAACCTATCAATAACCACCATAGGAAGTTAAAAGAGTACAAGGACCAGGTGAAGTACAGGATCAAAGTCCCAATCTCCAGTAGTCCCACAGTGTCATAAAAATCTGCCCTAGAGTCATCACTCCATTCTATTCAGACTTGTGAAAAACACTATCATTACATATTTACAAATATAGAACAAGCCCTATCTTTTTAAAAACCAGCCCCAGACTCTAAAAGTCACCCTGATGGCTCTCCTGGATCACTGCAAACAGGGGTAAGGATTAAAGCAGGATGAAAACATTTTCTGGGGATTGCCTCAAAAAGCAGTCCTTGGAGAAGTGTATTTGTAGATAAAAGCAAAAGTATGAGGAATTTCTAATTCTGAATTTCCCATTCATTTTTCCCCTTCACTAAAAATAGTGTATCAAACACACAAACTGCCTCTGCAGCCTGACATTCACTTTCAGTCTCTTGGTGCTACCAGAAAGGAACGGCCTTTTGATTTATTTTGCCCTTCAGAGCCTATTACTCTTATCCATCTAGAGCACACATGTTCCTTCTTTGCAGTATACAGGGATGTCTTGTTTCCAAAATATATGGGTTTCTTTAATGAAACTCTACTTTTCACAATATTTGCTATTTCTTAAGCAGTTCTAAACAAATGAAATTAAAACCAGGCACATGTAGGAAATTTAGGGTGCACTCAAAATAGTATACAAGCTACTGTATTGTAAATGACCATTTTATAAACTGATAGAGTCCTGTTAGATTTCAATCACAGTTAAAAGTAAAATAAAGCCATTTCCTGGTTGATTTCAGTTGGAATTGGAGATAGTTTTTCAATATGACCCTTGGTAGTGCTTAAAAAAAGTGGGGGAAAGAGGCAGATAAGGCACTGAATAAAATAAATGGATCCAATCTGAACCCAGTTACTTCAGAAGTTGATAGCATATTGGAAAGGCAATGCACAACCAGCAACCTCAGCCATAAGAAACTTAATGATGGATGAAAATGAAAAACGTCAGGATGCCTATTTATCTATGAGAATTAGAATCCTTTAAACAAGTTATGAGTGGAAGAGCTGTAGCTAAACCAGATTTTAAGCCAATTAGAAATGAAGGAAAACCCTGATTTAAATGGACATCATCTTTCACTATTATTAGAAAAACCATACTTTATACATTTTATTGAAGGAGATAAATTTATTGTGACACCTAAACAGGACAGCTATTTCATACTACAAGACAGTTCCTTCTCTGTAACAAATAGCCAAAACTAACCCTCACTTTTAAATTTTATTTCTTAGTATTGAGTCATTCATAACTGTAAATTATTTCTGTTACTTTTACCTACAATGAGAAGGTCAAACCAAGCTTTTATTGGCATAATCATCAAAAATATTTTGGGCTTTACTGCATCATTATAGCATTATATCTGGAACAATTCTGTCTAATATTCCAAAACTTAAGCTGTTAATCTTCTTAATGCATGTTAATTATAAGGTGCTAGATTCCGGTCTCCTCTATACCTCTGAAAAGTTACATTCAAAGTGATGTAACTGAGATGGATCAGGTCTACTATATCTAACTTTGCAGTGTGTTTTTGCCATCAGTTTGCCATTATACTGTGCAAGGCATTCTTATGAGTTACATTGCCATATATTATCCTCTAAAAAAATGCAAGTGAGATAAAAATCTGGTTATGAACTCACTTTTCTCCCTTCCTACAGATATACACACTGAGTACAATATAAAGAAGCAAAAGAACCTCAAGGTCAAAGACTTTCTCATGTGGCCTGCCTGCAGAGGTGGATCTCCCCTTCAAGGGCTGGAAAGAACATGCATGGTGAGGAAATTAGGCTTTTTTACTGCAGCTAGCAAGGACAACAGTGAAGAGACAAGCCCTTAAAGCTTTGCTGATCCAAAGGTTGGAGCTTAGTGCAGAACATCAAATAGAAAGGTAAGAGACAATCTTCTCTCTTATCCTCTTAGTAGATAATAGATGAACTACATGTGGAAGATACCTTACACAAAGCAGCAACATGATTGCAGGGACATACTTTATTATCGTCTAATGCAGTTCAAGCCTGCTGATTTCAGGGAGGTATCTGTCACATAAACGAGAGCTGAGAAATGCCCTTCTGTATTGGAATTAATATTCTGCTTTCCTTTCAAGCTGTCATTGCATATTGCAAGCAGAAATGGTGCTAGATGATGAGCAATGATATCGCCAATCCACAAATAAATAGAGTATTTAGTATTGCTGTGGTCTATGCTATTCCATTACACTGAATTGTTTTAAGGTCAAACAAAGACTGTAAGATTAGGTTTTTTTAAATGGATACATATGAATTGGATCTGATCACAGATATTTTTTTTTTTCAAAAAAGCTATTATAATAATCTTTTTTTCCACCATTGGCTCTGTTCTGATGCAATTTTAATTTACACAAAGACCTCAATTATGATATCCTTACTATCCGCAATATCACTTAAATAGAAAGTGAATCTGTTTGACAGTAAATAGAACAATCACATTCTTTCTCAAATATGCATTCCAAAACATAGCCTTCAGACTGCTAAAATTAATTTTTTCCAGCTTTATAAATTTCTACTGTCACCCAAAGTAAAACAACGTATTTCCAACTCCCTGTCATTACCAAACTTTTCCTTAGGAAAAAAAAAAAAAAGAAAAAAGTGTTTTCCTTCTGAGAGGAAATAGAAAAATAATAGCTTAGGAGAATACTGCCACTTGAGTAATTGTACAAAAATTGCTTTTCCTATCCATAATATATGCTTACTTTAGCACTGAATGGAAATCTTCAGTTGGAATGCCACCGTGCGTTACTTTAATTCCAGATACATAGCTCTTGCCTATTGTCACTTCGCTAGTGTAGCATTTTCTTTTTTCCTGCTGAGGACATTTAACCCAGTGCTAGGGGCACTTGCCTGGAAAAATTACAAAGATTTCTGTTTGAAGAAACTCTACTGGTGGAAGAGAGAGAATTTTTGAGGAAAAAAATCTAAATAAACTGTAAACCTCCAAGAAAATTCTTATTTTCTGAAAGTTCTCATTCTTTTCTTACTCCAGATTTTTTAATAATCTTGTATGAACAGGCATTCCCCTGTATGGTCTCTTAATATGCTGAATATTCATAACTATTTTTAAAGGCCTTTGAAAGATCTCTAGTTACATAAGTTTTATTACTGGCATCCACATCTCTTAGTTTTCAGTACTTTCCTTCCCACAAAAGAAGATGACCAGGGCTGGTCTGCAAGATGTTATAGTCTGGCAACCTGTTACAGTGAGGGTGGTGAGGCACTGGAACAGGTTGCCCAGGGAGGTTGTGGATACTCCCTCCCTGGAGGTGTTCAAGGCCAGATTGGATGAGGCCTTGAGTAACCTGTACTAGTGGGAGGTGTCCCTGCCTATGGCAGGGGGTTGGAACTAGATGATCCTTGAGGTCCCTTCCAACCTTACCATTCTATGAGTCTATGATTCTATGATTCTATGTGGAAAACTGCTGGAGGTCCATGGCTACAGTGAACCCCAGGGCACAGCCAGGTAGTAAGAGGGTGCAAGATGGGGAAAGGACAGGCCAAAATCTAACTTTTATTGATGACCTTGAAGACCGTAATGGTGGTTTTGTCAAATAGCAGGGAAAACTGCACAGAACACTTTGTTCTGTGGAGCCCTATGAAGATAACAGGGAAGGAAACAGCTCAGGGGTAGAGAGAACAGGATACTCACAGCAAAGAAAGGTGATGTTTTTCAATTCACCTTAATGATTCAGACTTTAATCAGCATTTGTAAAAAAAACCCAAACAAGCAAATAATCAAGATACTATGAGAAAAAGCAAAAAACCTGGGAAATATGAAGAAGGTCCTCAGACATGCTACTCTGATCCTTAGTGCTACATCAGGTGCCATGGACTGGCTGTTGGCAACTTCTGAAAATCATCCTTCTAATTGCTGTTATATGCAGGACCACAATCCAGGTGGTTTTAGATGAGCATGGGGCTGATTCAGCTGATGCAAGCTTTCAGCTGTTGCAAGCTTTCCTAATAGAGAATTTTACTATCTGCCAATGTCAAACTTAAAGAAATGGACATAGAGAAGCCCTTGCAATGCATTCCAAGTGATTGATTAAATCATGGCTAGATGAAAAGGTACTTGCTTTCCTTGGTAGTTAGAGAGCACTAGAGTAACATCTCAATTCCTTAACTTCTTTACTAATATGGAAGTGCTCTAGGATCACACCTGGGAGATAGGATACTGCACAATCAGAACTATGGAAAGATGGCTCTGCAGTTTTCCTTCTTGAGCAGCACTGGTATAACTTTTGTTAATACTGAGCTATATTTCTAAACCCAGCAGGAGTTTTAAACCATCCTCCTGATCACCAATTCTGTTGCACTGAGTGCTGCAGAATACATTTAGCATATGCAAAGCTAATTAAAATGAAATTTTAATTAGTACCTTTCTGGTTTTGAATCCATACAGCATGATATTTGAGAATTAATTAAAAAATAAAATTAATTATGCATTGTTATTTGTCTCAGGTTATCAGCAGACAATCTGTGTAAAATACAGTATCTGGTAAAAGACAGGTCACCTATTAATTAAGAACATTGTGACCAAAATAATGGATGGAGGTTTTAGTAATTCTTAATAATGGCATTAATGAGAGTCATGATTTGCATCTAAAATATATTAATGTGTACATTGAAGAAATTATAGTATCAGAGCAGCATTCATTTACTTTTATCAAGCCCAAGCCTTGTCATAAACACAGGGTATTCTCTTTTGAAGACAACATATTAATAAGTTTTCTTCCTGATGATCTATGCTCTGCACCTGACACCTTTGGAGGAAAGACCATGTCCTGTTTTATTTCTCAAGTTCCATTAATTATGTTTATTTGTAGAGGATGGAATAAAAGTATTTAAAAAGCAGTGAGTGCAATCCTGTTCAGAATCTTCAGCACTGAGAGTGATGTCAATGCAATCAGCATTCTTAATTATGTCCTTGAAATGGAAGAAGTTTGCAAATCACTTAGATGTTAAAAACAGAAGAAGAAAAAAGAAGCGAGGGGTCATCTGAAATAAGAATTCACTCCACAGAAAGAAAACCTAATTTACAGAAGGTCTTGATTACTCTTGCTTTATCAAGACCTTGTTGAAATACAGAAATTATGTATTTGTGGCATGACCTTGACAAAGCTACTTCTTTTTGCAAGGCAGAAATTGAAAAGTAATAGCTGGCAATGAAACATTAGTGCGGAAACTCAGATCTGTGTACTTGAATTACTGTAACTATTTTTATTTTTCTTTTTTTCTGGAGCAGGGAGAAAATGTCTTCTAAATGTTATTCATTTAAGATTCAAACCTCTCACATAGAGAATAGATCTAGAAGATGTAGAGTACAATGAATTTTTCCCACCATCACTGCAACCATCCCTTCTGGGAGATGAAGTGTTGGCACAGCTTCTTGCAGGATCTTATCTTTAATAATTAGTTACTCGATCCAGCTCTCTGTGAAGTCAGTGGGGATCCTTCTCTTCAATCAAGTCAAACTGGACTGAGTTCTCAATAGGTTCAGTGTGAGTTTCCTTTGCATAAAGACTGCAAGGTTTGCCATTAGATTAACTGTTATCTTTTGAGGGGGCAGATTTTGTAAATTGAGGAATTCTCTCAGTTCTCACTGAAACAATGGGATTCACATAAAGTGCTAAACTGCAAGCTCAATACCCCATCTGTATCTTGTCTTTTGCAGCAGTCATGAAATTACGTTAGGAGGCTGGATTATGACAGTCTTGTGCAAGCAGATATGCTTAACGACTCTTTTAGCTAATCTGCACAATCGCCTCCGTACATAGGACATGGTTCTTAAAAATATTTGCCAGTGTGCACAGTAAATGCTTTAAGTTAAAAATATCTAATTAAATACATGAAACGGGGCTTTGGGGGAAACAAAGAGCTCAGCACACAATTAGCATTCTATAAAAGTCTGAGGCAGAGCAAGATCATCATATTCTGCCCCAAGACAGCTCACATATTTCTACCATTTTACATGTCTCATATTAATAGACCAACTGAGTGAGAAATAGACTAATGGCGGTCAAATCACAGATAAAACTCCAGGAGAATTTCTGACAGATTGCAACATAATTCCACCCTTTTAGTTTGTTTGTTTGTATTTTAGTTGCCAGACACTTTCACAGATCCATTTTTAATGTAGAAATTTATTATTTGTTCCTTTAATGATTTCATAAAATATTTACCATGGTCTGTTTAAATAAAGGAATGACATCATGCATAAAAAATGAAAAATACCGTGTCTGTAATAAGCTAGAGGTTACATTTAATGAAACAATGCCCATAAATGACATTTCATTGTGAGTGCTGATGATGCTCATTTCAGATGAATGCACTTTGTATTTATTAGTTTTAAGCATGTTCATTCTCAGCTTCTGTAATCAGAATGACAATATCCATTCAGATGAAGTAATTAATTAAATCATTAAGACATACTTTCTTAGGGCTGGGTAATTCTATGTATATGCAACAGTTGGCTGGTTCCTCTCCTAAGCCCCCTGTGCAACATATATATATATTTTTTTCTCATTATGTTTCAGAGGGTATCTATACTTATAACAATATGCATGTACAGTCTAAATAAGAAGAGGCTATGTGCCTCATGTGCACTCCAGCAACATGCGGACTACTGCCACAAAAGGCAGCAGATTCTTTGTCTGGTTAGCTGTGGAGAATTACTTGCCAGATCATTCTTCAGGC
Organism: Eubucco bourcierii; assembly: GCA_013396675.1. Taxonomy (NCBI): domain Eukaryota; kingdom Metazoa; phylum Chordata; class Aves; order Piciformes; family Ramphastidae; genus Eubucco; species Eubucco bourcierii. Next base: position 135,189 of record VWZE01022409.1, read on the forward strand.
AAGATTCATGAATGGAAATGATCAATAAGGATTGACATAGTCACTTGGACGTTGTCAACATTTTGGCAGACATTGGACTCTCATTGTATTTGTTTAACTTACATTCAGTGGATTAGATAGGAAACTGTATATATAGAATTCAATTTATATGCACAATTTCAGTAGAATCCTTTCCACAAAAGCATAAATTACGAAGGCTGCATTCATATATTCTGTTTCTCTGTCCTTATGTGTTGCAAATTTTCCAGCAAATACCATGGAAACGTTTAGGAGATTCAAATCCCTTTAAGGTCTGCACAAACATTATAAACAAGTTTAAGGCCCTCTGCCCAGGCTGGACTATGTCTATTGAGAATATTATCACGGAGTTCTTAACAGCATGTTATGGTTTAGCACAATGGCTTACCTGCCTGCTCCCCCAACACAAAAGTGAGGGGAAGAGTAACACACACCACTCAGGGCTGAGATAAAGAGACAAGAGTTTAATATAACGTGAGATCTCATAACCACAATGCATAATTACCTTAGCTAACAGTCTAATTCATCTAATAATACAACACATGATTACCTTAGCTTAGCCTGTTTGCAGAAAAAGCACATTGAAATACACAGGGATAAAAGAAAACAGCATAAAACAGAAAAGCAAAACCAGCAGCTACCCAACTCCCACTCATTCCATCACCAAGTCCCAGACAAAAGCCAACACCTAAGAACACAGAACCCGGAAACAGCAACCAGAACAGGAAGCCTCACATGTTGCAATCTGAACTTCAAGCCCTATCATACTTTACTCCAGTTAGCACTTGCATTTTTTAAGCTGGCAGGACTGCAGCATGGTATGAATAACTGCAGCAGGTTCAATTCAATCCATGACACAGCACCAGCTCTATGCCACAACAGAAGACAGTTACAATATGCCCCAATTGTCTCCATCTTCTACATCTCAGTCTCATGCTGTTTGCATCGCCAGTGTACAGATTATGAAAAGCACTGCTGAGGTAGGAATCAGATAATGTCATCATCACAGTTGGGTAATGAGAGCTGACAGAAGAGATAAATACACTCTTTCTTTTAGTGCTTCAGTCAGTCCTTTGAAACAGAATTTCCAGAGGTTGCCCTGATAAAGTTAAGCTCCTAAGTGGTATTTGCATGTGTCCCTGGTTCATGCACAAGAAGTCCTATAACGTCTTCAGTATTGCTGCCTAAAGTCATCTAATTTTGTACGTATAAAACAAAGATATTTGTATTTCAGTTAGACACCTCATATTATATTTAAGGTCAATGAAAAGAAAGGACACAGAGCTGTGTTTTTTATATGCAGGGAAAAGATACCAAAGACAAAGCTCCATTAAGAGTTGAAATTGCGCGCTGTTGTATCATATAACAAGGGCTTTTGAAAACTATGTTAACAGCAAAAGGAGTTCTAAAGAAAACATTGGACTGAACTTGTTGCAGACAGGTAACACCCTGACTAACAGACTGAAGGAAAAAGCAGAGGCACTTACACATTTTTTTGCCTCAGTCTTTATTAATACTGATATTATGGCTGTCAAGTCCCCTGAGTCAGAGAACCATGAATGTGAGAACAATGACTTTCCATCTGTGAACAATGAAATTCTAGGGACCAGCTGTATCAGGAGAACGTTCAGAAGTCCACAGGACCTGATGGGATTCATCCCAGAGTTCTTGAGCTAGCAGATGTTACAGCAGAACCGTTCTCAACCACCTACCAAAGGTCTTGAGAATCTGGGGAGGTCCCTGCTGACTAGAAGCTAACAATCTTACTCTGGTTTACAAGGACATAAGGGAAGACCCACTGAAAAAACAGCCCTGTTAGTCTTACCTCACTGCTGGGAAAATTATGGAGATTATACTGGGTATTATTGAAAAGCATTTAAAGAATGATGGAATCAACCAGCACAGCTAACATGGTTTCACAAATGGAAAAGTTCTGCCCAACTAATCTGACATCCTTCTGTGATGAAGTCTCTCACCTAACGGATGAAGGGAAGGCAGTTCTGGGCCTCACAATTTAAGAAGGATGTTATAGTTCTTAAATTCATCAAAAGGACTGCATGTCCTCTGAGGAGCAGTTAAGGACTCTGGGCTGAAGGGTGACCTCACTGGTCTCTACAGTTTCCTGAGAAGTAGAAAAAGAGGTGCTGATATCTTCTCCCCAGGATCAAGTGACAGACCACAAGGGAAAGGTTCAAAGCTGTATGAGAAGTTCAGACTGGACATCAGGAAGCACTTAACTTACAGAGAGGGTGGTCAAACACTGGAACAAGCTTCCTAGAGAGGTGGTCAATGAGGTGACACTGAGAGGTGTCAGTGTTTAAGAGGCATTTAGATAATTCCCTTAATAACATGCCTTAACTTTTGGTCAGGTCCCTTTGGATTTGGACTAGATGATCTTTGTAGGTCATTTACAAGTCAAATATTCTATTCTATTCTATTCTGTTCTATTCTATTAAATAACACTTAGGGGAAATGATTCATCTGATCCTAAAGAACACACTTAAAATTGGTGAGTGATTTATAGATTTCTACCTTATCAGATCAATCCTATTCTTAAGTATTATTATCTTCTCCTAATGGTAAACCTATTCTCTACCTACCATAGACCTACCATAGCAATAATTTTTCCAGTGATGATTAATATTTACTGAAAATTTATGAGACCTCTAACACTAAGGTGCTTTGACCTTTCCTATTCTATGTTACCGAGGAACACGCAAAAAAAAAAAAAAAAAAAAAAAAAAAAAAAAAAAGGGGGCANNNAAAGAAGAAAAAAAAGATGGGTGTCAATATCATGACAAGGTGGCAAAAGCTTTATTAATGCAGACACCATCCATCATGTGCAATTTTTTCCTTTAGCTTTTTAGCTTCCATGCTGGAAACTGTATTCCTGTCCCCCAGAGTATTTCCACACTTTTAAATATTCCAGCTCCTGAAAGCCAAGATTAAATTATGAGAGAGAGAGAGGAGAGAGAAAAGACTGGTAGACACCCACTGAAGCAAGACTGTAAGACCAGTGATTAAATTAAATGAACATGCCTCCATCCACATCAATAACTTGGACCACACACGGCAAAGATACAAAAGTGCGCATCTTCAGTTGTCTATGCAAGTGGTTATTCGGTCCTTTTGATGATAGACACCTTTCTAATCCTAAGAAACCACTTTCCAATTAAAGATTCATCAAAATTGCATTTGATTCCCAAAACAGCTCTGTTTGCTACATTTTGCAACTTAAAGCAGTAATAATCCATGTACTTCAGCAAGGGAAAAGATGGAAGTTGGACTAGTTATTAGAAACTTTCTTTTATGTTATATTTTGACATTTCAGTGGTAAGGAACTTAAAAGTTAATAGCAGCACATTACCAAGTATTTTATTCCTCTAAGAAAAAGAAAGGAGAAGGGGAAGAGCTCTTACAGAGTAAGTTCATTTTTAAATGTTCTAGTTAGACTTCGAAGTTCTTCATTCACAATGTTGAATATTAGTGATTAAATCTGCATTTTCTGTAGCTTTGTGTTAAGTTGGGCAAGTAAGAAATGCTTTTTCAATCATGTATGACCCTCTATTTCTCTCCTACTAAGAAAAGTACTTACTCCTTATATAAAACAATCTATGTGTGAAGATCTGAGTTTCAAGCTTCAAACATTTTGCTGCAGTTCTGTTCAAAATAATAATAAAATAAAAAAGTAGTTACATGTATTTTTAGACAATAGAAAAACTGTTCTTTCAACACAGACCTATAACTCAAAAAACAGCTGAAGGAATTTGTACTGCAACAATGACATCAACTTCTCAAATATACTATTTTTATCAGATATAGACAAGCATGAAAACCATCAAGCTCCTAAGTGAATGTTTCAGAAAGACCTACAGATTTTTAGACCCTCAGTTGCTACACACATGATCAGTGGCTGCTAGTGAAGAGCAAGAGTAAACTGCTGGTCAAAATTATTCCATTATGGAATACACCATGCTTTTTAGTCATCACTTTGACATCTGATAGATACAAGGCATTGATCTGACAGTGAAACTACATTCAGATCCTTAGAACTTCATTTCTGACATGGAAAAGAAAATCAAGCTGTTAGGAGGACAGAATAAGTCCTCTTATCAATATGCACCTGAAAGACATTCTTCCAGAGACAAATTTTAAAGATACTTTGATATTGTAATTTATTAACTCACATATTTAAATACTTTAATAAGAGGTTAATGTCAAGCATTTTGTAACCTGCAAGTAGTTTGTCTCTGATTTTTTAAATAGTGCTGTCTAAGCAATATATCCTTCTGTCAGGTATAGATACTTTTTTGATAATACCGAAATTTCAACAAAATATTTTTGCCATTTTGGAGGCAGACAATAACTTATACTGTGTAGACAGTCAGTTTTGAAATGCTGTTAAAAGTTTCATAATTCATGACAGTGAAAATGTTTCCTGATCTTTTGCAAGGTGACCTTATTTTGACCTTCCATATATGAAGGGGGCCTACAAGAAAGCTGGTGAGGGACTTTTTATGGTGTCAAGTACCGATAGGACTATGAAAAATGGATCCAAGCTAGACAAGGGTAGATTTAGATTAGATGTTAAGAAGTTCTTCACCATAAGGATGGTGAGACATGGGAATAGGTCGCCCAGGGAAGTAGTAGAAGCTCTGTCCCTGGACATTTTTAAGGCTGGGCTAGATGTGGTTCTGGGCAACCTGATTTAGTGGAAAGTGTCCCTGTCCACGGCAGGAGGGTTGAAACTAGATGATCCCTGAGATCCCTTCCAAATCTGGAAATTCTGTGATTCTGTGATTTTTGAGCTGCTCTGGTGAAGGTGTTGAGAAGACAAGAAATGCTGCAACAGGAACAAAAGAACACACAAGTACTGAAATAGCTACAACATGTGAGCTACAAAAATGTGGTGATCAAAAGTAATAAAACTCTCAGATGGATAAAGGATTAAAAAGGAAGACACCACAAGAAAAATGGCATGTTGTTGAAGGCTTGCACAATGAAAAACTTACTACAGCAAGAAAATCAAATTGCTGTTAAGAAAACTTGCATCCGTTCTTTAGCATGTCTGAGGAATTCTGAGAGTGGACAGCTATGACTGCAAGAATAACAAATAAAAGAAGTTTAAAACTTGTAATTGACATTTTTTTCTAACACTTTTCCTTTGGGAAAGATAAAAAATATGGCTCCCCAGGTACTGTTCTGGAAGGTTCCCATCCATTTTCCTTTCTCCCAATGGACAAAATGCTTCCACGGCCATAGCTGGAAAGCTGAAAAATTCCACTCCAGCTTTCTTCAACACATAGAATCATAGAATTCATGGAATCATAGAATGGTAAGGTTGGAAGGGACCTCAAGGATCATCTAGTTCCAACCCCCTGCCATAGGCAGGGACACCTCCCACTAGTACAGGTTACTCAAGGCCTCATCCAACCTGGCCTTGAACACCTCCAGGGAGGGAGCAGCCACAACCTCCCTGGGCAACCTGTTCCAGTGCCTCACCACCCTCACTGGAAAGAACTTCCTTCTAACATCTAGTCTAAATCTCCCCTCTGCCAGTTTAAACCCATTGCCCCTAGTCCTGTCATTGCAAGACCTTGTAAATAGTCCCTCCCCAACCTTCCTGTAGGTCCCCTTCAGATACTGGAAGGCTACTATCAGGTCTCCTCGAAGCCTTCTCTTCTCCAGGCTGAAGAGCCCCAACTCTCTCAGCCTGTCCTCATAGGAGAGCTGCTCCAGCCCTCTGATCATCTTCGTGGCCCTCTTCTGGATCCACTCCAACACTTCCATGTCCTTCCTGTGCTGAGGGCTCCAGAACTGCACACAAGTTGTTAAGTTCTTACTCACAAAAATTATGCAGACTTGATTTCTCCTCTTTATCAAGAATTATCATTCTTTTCACAACTTTTTCAAGGGAATTAATTTCTGTTTTCTTATCAGTCTTAATAACAAACATCCCACGCTTTCTATTAATAAAAGTCCAGTAGGAAACAAGGGAAAACCAAAAATATTAAGGCTTTAAGTAAAGGAGAAGCTGCTGGTTTTGGTGTGAAAACATCATTTTTTGTAATAGTGGTAATAGTTTCTACAGTTTGTGGAAACTGGTTACTGAGTGTCTTTTACAAGGATATACTTACACAACTATGTCAAAATTCCATTTTTGTATAATCTGAACTGCATCCAGATACACATGACAGGTAACAACATACTTTACACATCTCTTTAAATTTTGAAGAGAACTATTACATTCGTGTTGAAGAAGAAATAATTATTTGTTCAACAAATTAGTAATTCAATAAACTTTGCCATTAAGATCATTCATGAAGCAGTCAGAAAGATTACAGATTACTTTATTCATATACAAGAGCTGAATGAGGCCAAGCCCTAATAACTCTAGTTAAATTGTTTTATTTATAATTTGTTAAAATTTTAGTAAAGGAAAAAGAAATAAAAGAAAATACGAAAAAAATATTTTCCAGAAGTTAAGAAGTGCTTTACCTGAAAATTTAGAGAAATTACTTCCAAAAGGTTTTATTTATTTGCAGTTGTTGACTACACCAGCCCAAAGGCTAAGACTTCACTACTTCACTACTGTAGCTTCATGAATAATTATCCAAATCATGCAATACATACCATTGCTCTTTCCTGATTATGTGACCTAATTGTGCTAAACTACTTTTCACACTGGCACAAATACAGCATCAATTAAATAAACCTTCTGTTAAGGTTTACAAGTCACCACCTCCAAAGAAAGTTTTAGGAATACAACAATGGGAGAATATGTTGAACTGAAATCTATTTGGACAATTTTTTGGTAGCAGATTTCCACACTACCCAGTCATCCCTGTTAGTTTGTGGCGCAGTGTCTGACAACTGAAAAATATGTAAATTGCTCTATACTTGTTATGAACACTCCTCCAGATTTTGTTCAAAAGCTGTAACAGACTGGGTTGCTCAGCATAATTTTTTTGAAGCATTTGAAAACCTGGTACCAGATCCTGCCCTCTTTCCATATGTATACCCCTCATTTGATTTCCATGGGAGAAATGCCCATTTAGCTACATGAAGAAAGTCGTTTAACCTCAACTCTATTTTCCTCCCATTATACACACACAGTACACACAAATTTTCAGTCTTGGTTGTTATTTATAGAGAGCTTTCAGGATTACCTTTTACAGCTGATTTATAAAAGTAATCACCTGTCTCAGACCAAAATACTTGAACTTAAAATGCTGCTTCTGATTTGAAAGATGTCATCTGCTGGAATAAAACCCTTAGTGTGAAGCACAGAGAATCTTCTTCTGGTAGAAGAAAAAAAAAAAATCCCAAATTAATTTATAATTAAAAATAATCTTTTTACTGAAACTACTTGAATATGCACACAGTTTCCACTGGATTGTATTTTTAATTAATTGTATAATGAGATGTGTGCACTGTGAAAACATATACGCACATATTATTTCATTAACAACCATATGAACCATTAGTACTCAGGGTTCAGAGCAGATTCAGTTCTTTATGTGCATTGTATGGGAAGACTAGATTCCATTTTAAAGAGAAACATTACTAAACAAAACTGATTCAAGTAATGTCAAACCTCACTCAAAATTTGTCTCTCAGATATGCAGGGCAGGTTTCAGATCTCTCAGAGTTCTGCTCTAATGCTCTCTGCTCTACAAAGGACCCTCTAAAGCTCCCGTCAGCAGTATAAACTGACTGCCTGGTAGAAAGAATAAAACATGCCACCTCTGAAACAGGCAACTCCCAGCTTTTTAGTTGGTATCTTGACCTGAAAACCACTGGGAATGTTCCAGTTGCCACATCCTAATTTTTACTTTATTAGTGTCCAATGCTCTGGGATCTGAAGAAGCGTTCAAATGGTAGAACAGACCCTTCTGTCTTAAATTAAACCAGTCAGTTCAACTGTACAAATTTTACATGTGGTGTATTTTTCTTCTCTATAGACAAGCCTGCATTTATTATACAACAGAAGGTGGCATTCCAGATTGTTTGCATGATGTAGACACAAGGGTTTAATTTTTAGCACACTTCCTAAGTATTTTGCACAGACAGATGAAGGTGCACCACACACTGTAAGCAAAAGCAACATTTCCTGCCTTCATTTCCTAATTAGGCTTAGCTCTTAACAAGTCAGATTCTAATTCCCATCAAGCAAGTATGAAGAGGGCATCTGATCTCAAATACCTTATTCATGCAAAGAACAGGTTCAGCTAAAGTGCAACAATGAATAAAATATGGGAAACATATTTCCGAAAGGTTATTTTACTGTGTCACTAAGTTAATTTTGGCACAAGATGACTCAAACCATCTGTAGCTTGAACAAGAAGAATTAAACATTTTGACAGGCCTGAAACCTCAGACTTTGATTTTCCATTTTTTAAAAACCCAGTTTAATTCCACCTCACTCCTCCCTTCTCCTAATGCACCCCTTGCCACTATCTATCCATTAAATTCAAGCACTGAAAACCTCCCCCTTTTTGACACTCTTAACCATAGGCTGCTGAGGTTGAAATGAAGTACATGTTAGTTGTTCAAAAATAGTCACTTTGCTCAGAATGCAGTCTCCAGAACTTTTTGCAAGGCTGACTTAAAGCAACCTTAACATATTATCCACAGTTTGTGTGGGTTTGAAATGCAAATGTTTACTTTCTACTGTAACATAAACATGATTTGTTATGCAGGGCACTGACACTTCTTATCATACCTCTAAGAAATGGTATAACTGCCACTCTGAATCACATTTCTTAACACCAGGATGCTTGAAATTTATACTTTGGATAACAACAATGTATAACAGAGAATGCATAAACCAATATACACTGACCTTCATTTGAAAATTGAGGCTCTAATTTAGGAAAAGAAATCTGTGGTGTATCCTCCTGTTTAAGAAAGTATTTAAATATTGTTCTTTATGAGGATTACAATTCTCAATATACTTATAACGTTAGTGAACGTTACTGTATTCCATCCTTATGTATTTTTCTTCTCCCCCTGCCCCTTTTCCTTGCCATCTGCCTTTCAGTGTTAATTACATTTATCTGTCTAAAATTTTGCCACATGCCATGGTTTTTTATTGAGCCAAATGATACAGTGCACATGCATTTTACTAGCAAATTTATGGCTAGAGGGCCCTCTTTTTTCTGTCCTTTATGGAGAAGAACAGTCCTAGCTTTAATGCTTTGGCACATAAGCTTTAATAGCATTCATGCATCTGCTCTTGAGCTCCTCACTTAAGCTCCCTGTATATCATCCAAGATGGAAGCTATAAAGCAGATAGAACATTTCTCACCACTCTATTTTCATACTTGCTTCCAAGTACTTTTCATTACTGCTGAGCACCTACTCCTAAAATCTGAAAGATAAGATACAAACCCCAAGATTTCTCTTTCAACAAAAAGCCTCAATGTTTCAGTGAGATGAAGCAAAGCTCTCAGAGACTGTTCCACCCAAACTTCATGTCTGTGTACAAGTCTCAGCCTTTCCTACTGTTGAGTTTCTGGGCTCTGCATGCGTGAAATGATTTCTTTCTGCTACTCTATTTCCAACCTTTAAATGTCAAGATTATACATAAGAAGGGAAAATAGCAACAGCCTTAGCCAAACAATTATGGGTAAATAGTTTTGTTTTTCTATTAAAATCTAAATTATATTCTTCTAGGACTTATTTTGGGTTTTATTATTTCTGTGATTGTCACTTAATTTGCAGCTGATAGATCCAAAATGCATTTCCAAATTGGATGCAATTTCTACACTAAATAAAAAAGCAGTCCACATTTTTAAGAACATTTCTTAAATGTGTGGTCTGATCCAATAATAAGTTTTAAGGAATAAAGTCATTAACATTTTATAACGGCAACGAGTTCTTTTTTTTGTAAACACATTATATGCTTCTGTTTGAATTTAATCACTTACTAAGCAGCTAAATAATTATTTCAAGCTAATGAGAATTAGTTTTGAAGTTGTTAGTATTAATGAGAAATCACCATATCCATATTAGTGCAGCATAGTACTAAATAATTGATACCTCTGTTCACATTACTGCTTGGAGGATACTAGCAGCAAACAAAATTATTAGTTTCATTTTGTCAGATAAAGTTGTTGTTGTTTTTTTTTTTTTTTACTGTTTTTAAAAGCAAGTATTTTGAAATTAAAATAAAATTATACTCCATTACAAGAAAAAAATAACAGCCTCCAGATTTAGAAGCACAATGTTATATACTTGTTTTCAAGATATGAGAGAGGAAGGACAAAAACATAAGAATTCAATTGAAATCTGGAGCACTCTACACTTCCTAGGAGATTTTCAGCTCAGTTTAGGAACAAACCCTAGAGAAAATGTTTCTTTCCTTCAAAATATGCCCTGTTCACTTCCAATGAAAGCAGTGCATGTTTTGCACCTCTCAAGACTGGCTCATCAGTCCCTGTTCATCAGAATTTTAAATTAGTTTGTATTTTGCTGGTTTTGTGATGTAATCTGTTTGGTCAAACAGATTTTTCATTAAGCTAACAGGAGTGATAGATGGCATTTCCCAGGCTGCCAACTATTTCACAGTCCATAGTACCTTAATATTCAGGAAAACATGAGTATGAATGTCTCTGGTCAAACAATGTTAAAAGGACAGTATGAGAACAGAAACGGAGTGCCAAGTTCACCTCTGTTTATAAATCAACAAAATTCTCACTGCAAAACAAATCTGCTGATTTGCACGAGGTGAAATAGCCTATAGGAGAAACATAATTATAATACCACTTTTGTTTAAATGTTCTGTGACAATGCTAAAGGCATTACCATCTCTTATCTTTGTATGCAATCTGTCATAGTTTACCACTATCAGATATCTCTCTAGATACAAATAATGATAGTATTTTTTTCACATGATCCAGACATGCTTTAGAGTACTAATACTCTAGGTTTTGCTTAAGTCCAGATTAGTGTCCTCCATATTTCTCACATCTTCTTATGAATGAACCATACTATCTTTCCCTGACAGTTATAAACAAGCTTCTCAGGGTAAATATTTCATAGAATCTATAGAATCATAGAATGGTAAGGTTGGAAGGGACCTCAAGGATCATCTAGTTCCAACCCCCTGCCATAAGCAGGGACACCTCCCACTAGTACAGCTCACTCAAGGCCTCGTCCAACCTGACCTTGGTATTTCCAGATAGTATAGTTTTTAGTCTTTTTCAGTTTAATTGCAGGCTTACCTCAGCTAGCACCAAAGCACCACACAGCTGCTCCCTTATTCCCAGTATGATGGAGTAAAGAATCAGAAGGATAGAAGTTAAAAAAGTATGGGCTGAGATAAAAGATAGTTTAATAAGGGGGGTGGGGGTGGGTGAAGGAAATGAAAAAAAATTAAAAAGGCAAAGAACAGCAAACCCAAGAAAACCCCTGTCACACACCACTAGCCACCTGATGCATAGCCAGTTCCCAAGAAATAGCAGCTCCAATGAAATCACTCCCATCTTGGTTTTATTGTTGAGCACAATGTCATATGGTATGGAACATCCCTTTGATGACTTTGGGCCAGGTGTCTTATCTGTGCCCCCTCCCAGCTTCTAGTGCACCCCTAGCCTTCTTGCTGAGGGGGCACAGTGAAAGGGAGAAAAGGCCTTCACGCTGTGTAAGTGCTGTTCACTAATAACTAAAACATCCTTGTGTTATCAGCTCTTTTCTTCAAAAGAAATTGAAAGTATTGCACCATACAAGCTACTCTGAAGAAAATTAAATCAATCCCAGCCAAAATCAGTATGATTGTGCAATCCGTAGTTAGTACAGCTTTCTCCACTTTACCTGAAAAACTATTTCATGGTCTATTCAAACTCATTGTAAGGAAGCTTTTCTTTGCTGTGTTTTTCCTCTAGCAATACTATTGCCTTTGGAAAAAAAAAAAAAAAAAGTCTATTCTTTAAAATTCTTGATGTGTTTTCGTCTATCACCCCTATGTCCACATAACTAAAATGTTACATAGTTGGCACCGTTATCTGCAATCACACTTCAAGTAGCCACACAATTATTTTCTTCTTTTGACAGAAAATCTTTCTCTTGTGATATTCTTTGTGAACATCAGCTCATTGTCGTACCTGATGTGGTCATGTTTCCTACATCAACTTTAGCTTCTCAGTCATTTTATAACTACCTGATTCTATGAGTAGGCACATAATAATTTATCTGAGACAAACTCCCTGTCTTCCATTTTCCTGGCACAGGATAATATGGCTTTTTTCTACATTTCTACATTAATGAAGAAACCCCAAGACAATCATCTCCATGCCCATGCTAGAAATCTCCCTTGTACTCCAACAAAAGGACCATATTTAAACTGCCAACAAGGAACACTTCCTGCCACAAGTTTATTCCTGGACTATGCCTAGGAATAGCCTGGAAGAGCACCAGTTAGCTCAAGTCAGAGGCATTCCAAGAATCCTTGTAATCACACAACAATATACAGTCAAGTTACAATACCTAGGCCCTTGACCTTGATTTGTTCAAGTACTTGGATAGGCTTACCCTAAATTCCAGAGTCTGAAGTTATTTCTTCAGGTTGAAAAGTTGTCTCCTCTTCTCCACTTTTAGGCATCTGAAAAAAATACAGGCTTTCATGAAGAAGAAAGTATGTTAGGAAATGTTTATTCACACAAGATGAACCTGAACAAAGAATACTGATCATGTGAATTAGACTTAGCAGAACTTTTCTTCACAGAAAATTGGAGAGGGTCACATTCAGAGTAATAATGCTAGGCTGGAGGCTGGAAACAAATTTTGTTAAGAAAATTTCTGCAATGTCATGTGACACTAATGGCTAAAAGGAAACAAGTGAAATTACCCATATTCCTCAGCTCATGATGAACTCATGATGTCTATACTTAAAAAGGTCCTTCAAAAATACTCAGTTATGATTGTAATAGTTGCTCAATTGAATTCAGGGAATGGTGCCTGTAGTTCAATAAACAGGTAGAAGCATAGACTAGCTTTAAAAATACGTAAGAAATAAACAAAATAAGAAAATGATAGAGTTTCTCTTCTGAAACTATGTAACTTTCTTGGGCTATGATTTGAAATGCATCTTCTAGATCACTTAAATCATGGATGCACTGAATGTTTTCACTACACATTGCAATGATTCGGTGTCCGAATCAAACAAAATGAGAGTTTTTTAATGACAAACAAAGATAATTAAAGTTGTCAAAAATATCAGTGGAAAAATTCCAATAACACATTTTCCTTTCTTTCAAAATATTGCTTTTTAAACAAAACTATAATATTTCACTTTGTTTTGAACAGTAATATTTCACTCTCATCTTTTTATAATTACTGCTTTTCAACTTCTTATTCAAACTTTTGGAAGTAAAATAGATATATTAACAAAAGAAATTTTGGAGGAGATTTGGAAATAAGCTATTTATTGCTATTTGACAAAAGGAATGGAAATTTTTTGGTTCCTGTGTGTTAATACCTTCCTTTATGATTAGGTTTCTTTAACGTTATTTGAGATGTGTCTTGCTGGGAAGATCTTTAGAGACTATGTAGAGTACTGGCACACTGTGATGTGTTTTGTGAGAATGGATTGCTATTTAGGGGAAAATAAATGTATGAGAGAGCAAGAGCCTTCACAGAAGAAGAAAACTTTATGGTAACTAAAGGTGTACTATAGAATGTAGCTTTTGCAATGGGGCACTAGATCAAAGTTCCATTGCACATTTACTTCGGCTATACCCACACAAAGGGTCATCAGTTCCTTTTCTACAACATAAAAGAACTTAATGGCATGAAGTAGAAAACTGAAAGCTACAACTGTAATTCAGGGAATCTCTCAGTGAAGGGAATTTGAAGAGACTGAGGGTGTTATCAATTACAACACTGTTGTTATTTAGCTGCTATTAAGTATTTACTGTGACTAGGCTCATATCTGCTGTCTACCTATTCTAGTATTAACTTATGTTGCATAAGCACAGATGAACAACATGAATAGAGAAAGCAGACCACATTCTACAATATGGAAGAGTGGGTCAAACCTGGTACCTACTACTGTGAGCTGTGGATTTGTGAGCTGTGAACTTGTAATGGCTCCAGCAAAACTGTAGTGGTATTTTCCTTCTTTTATTCCATAGGTCAAGGGAAGGCAACTCTATTCGCAGTAGTCATCTATGGATCAGCAGGGAAAATCTACCTCAAGGAAACAGAAGCCCAGAAAGATGTCATTAATACACAGAATGATCAAGTGACTTACTCTAATTTCAAAGACATCCAATGTCAAAAGGACTTGTACCACAAACTTTGTTTCCAGACTCCTTAAATTCCTGTGGTTTAATATGCACTTCCTTTCACTATCTTAGCAAGCATCATCTGGGAACAATTTTGATTCCTTCTCCAGTAGCCTATTTGGAAGACCAGTAATTCTTTTCTTTTTTTTTTTTTCCCTAAATATGCTTAAGACCAGGTTTTATCTTTTACCTTCAGAACGTTTTTTTCCTGTTTGATATTTGTTTTCTTAAAGTATATGCAGAAAGTTACCACTTTAGACTTTCAGTTGGCTAAAAAGTCAAAATCTTTTAATCTGCCAAGTAAGATTTAACTAATGGAAAACACCTGAAGCTAAGTAGAGTGCCTGGCAGTTCATCTTCCAGAGAAGGGATGATCTTTTTTTATCTTTCAATTTAGAAATTGGAAGAAGAAATTATAACAAAGCAAAACAAACAAACAAATTACTACTGTTTTCTGAGTGCCTAGTACTGTAATTTGAAACTCTCAAGTTTCATCTCATACTTTTCACTTCAGTTGCCTGAGTCATCTGATACTCTATGCCATCTTTTAAAGCATGGTTACCTCCGTGGCCCCATTTCAGCATTGTGTTCCAGCTTTATGCCCAGTTCTGAATTTCAGAATCACATTTGGGTCATTAATGTATACATACATTAAACAAGATCTGTCACTGACTGATTGAGCAGTACCCATTTTCCAGCCCAGTATTGTGGTGGGGTGGGTGTTAGTACATCCTGAGGTTGTAGTAAGTAATAATAAGAGAGGAAATATCGACAAGTTGCACCAAGGGAGGTTTAGACCGGAGATTAGAAGAAACTTCTATACTGAAAGGGTTATCAAAGACTGGAGTAGGCTTTTCAGAGAGGTGGTTGAATCCCCATCCCTGGAGGTATTTAAAAGACACAGAGATGTGCTGCTAAGGGACATGGTTTTGAACCAGTGTTACAAAGTTACTCAAAATTAATAATCTATATTAATGTTGATGTCCAGGCAGAGATTGTTAATAACTATGAAAATTGTTTATTAACATCAAATCTCGCCAGGAAACTTACTTACAAGGTTCAAAATGCATGGTTTGGAAATTTATACATACAGGGAACAGGCAAAACTGGAACAATTTAAAGGTAACCAGCATAAGCAAACATTTTCACTGGAAGAGAAGGTTTGTGCGGTCACTATACCGCTTGTGGTTAGATATCCTGCTTAGCCACTAGATGGATGCAGGAAGCTCCTTCCTGCTTATGGCAGAAGGTAATTAATGATTAAAAGAGGTTTGAAGTATTTACTCACAAAATTATTATTTTGGGACAGTACCTGAAGCACGTGGTGGGGTTGCTGCTGGGCCAAAAGCCATTAGAGGCTTTGGAGTTTCCCCAGGCTCCTGGGTGCTGGAGAAAGGAGGCAGACAATCTCTGAACTGGTTCTAGCTCTCTTGGCAGAAGGCTCTCACGTGCAGGCAGGATGTCTTGCGGCGTGCAGTCTCGGCATGGTGTCACACTGGCTGTGCAGGCCGAATGTGTGGAGGCATCAGAGCCTGATTCTGGTCGCTGAAGTTCCACACAGCTCAGGATCAATGAGGTAGTAAGCAGGCATAGCTACAATGGTAGAGAGCACCTTTGTGCTACCTGCTCATCCCTTTATATCCATTCAGCCCGAGACTAATGGGCCTTTGGACATAGATTAGCCAATCAGGATGGCACTTTGCCAAGCTTGACCATATTAGCTGAAGCCAGGGCTTTTGTCCCCTTTCCCGTGCCCAAACCCCCCCACCCCCACCCTCCCCAGTGCAGAAGGAGGGGGAGCAGGGGAGTACATCTGGGTAAGCCAAGATATGTACAAGCCCACCTTAGCCTATTTAGGCCTACCATGACAACCAGACTTGGTAGAATTAGATAATGGTTGGACATGATGACCTCAAAGCTCTTTTTCAATAAAAGTGATTTTATGATTCGATGATCTCCTTCTACACATCCTCTCCTTTCAACTGCTCTTCAATCCACCCAACATTCTCCATTAATTGCCAGCATCTCCACCTACAGTTCCAATTCCTATGCATTGCAGAAAGTGCTTCTATGAAATCTAAAGAGATAAAGCCACTCTTCAAACTTGCACAAGAAAAAAGTTACTAAAATATATAAGTTAATCTGAGAAGAAAAATTTACCTTTGATAAAACTCTCCAGTTAATTTATTTAATTTTCTATTTGCATTCATTCCTTAATTATATTTTTCTTCAAAATCTAGTACTTTGCCTGGTTACAGAACTGACTTTAGGTATAGATGGGAGGTTGTTGCTCAGGATGGCCAGTGTTCTGATTCCTCCTTACTCTGCCCTCACTTTCGCAGTGTCTTGTCTCTACTTCTCTGACAACACTGGGAGCACGGGCCAAGGAAAAGGGAAAAGAATCACACACTACTTCCAGCCCTTCCCTTCACTGTCTGGCTCCTGCTTTCAGTGCCAGGTGAGGGGTGGAGGTAGATGAAAGAGAGGATGAATGGATAGACTAGGAGAAGAGTGAAACAACAGGACAAGGGAGGTGATTCTTGCCCTTTACTCTGCTCTTGTCAGACCCCATCTAGAGTACTGTGTACAGTTCTGGAGCCCTCAGCACAAGGACATGGAACTGCTGGAGCAAGTCCAGAGGAGGGCCACGAAGATGATCAGAGGGCTGAAGTAGCTCTCCTATGAGGACAGACTGAGAGAGTAGGGGCTCTGCAGCCTGGAGAAGAGAAGGCTTCGAGGACACCTGATAGTAGCCTTCCAGTATCTGAAGGGGGCCTACAGGAAGGCTGGGGAGGGACTATTTACAAGGTCTTGCAATGACAGGACAAGGGGCAATGGGTTTAAACTGGCAGAGGGGAGATTTAGACTGGATGTTAGGAGGAAGTTCTTTACAGTGAGGGTGGTGAGACACTGGAACAGGTTGCTCAGGGAGGTTGTGGCTGCTCCCTCCCTGGAGGTTGTTCAAGGCCAGGTTGGATGAGGTCTTGAGCAACCTGTTCTAGTAGGAGGTGTCACTGCCTATGGCAGGGGGGTGGAACTAGATGATCCTTGAGGTCCCTTCCAACCTTACCATTCTATGATTCTATGAAACCTGTGAGTTGCTGGATGTCCGGTTTGGAGAGTGGAGCAGATGCTCTTCCTGCCATAAGGGAAAGAACAAGAAGGTGGTCTCCGAGGAACAGTAGGAGAATCTTCTGTGCTGTTATGAACTGGAGAACGAGAGGCTGAGCCAGATGAAGGGCACTATGGATATAAATCTTATCCTTGAGTAAGGTAAAGGGATACGGGAAGGAAGGCAGGAAGGCAGGAAGGCAGGAAGGTAGGAAGGAAGGAGAGACAGAGAAATAAATTATTTTAATTAATGGGCTTTATTGAAAAGAGATTAATCTTTTGGGAGCTAATAAACTTTACTTAGTTCTTACACCCAGAAAGGTAGGTTCTGAGCACATGATCCGTAGTAACCATGGGTCAGCATTCACTCTGTGGAAGAGACCAGAGATTTGACCGGCAGGATAGAGACAAAGGGGAAAGCACCTCAAATCAGTCTCTTTCAACTGTCTCTATTTCACTAGAACTTAAACA
The DNA here is from genome assembly GCA_013396675.1 of Eubucco bourcierii. NCBI lineage: Eukaryota > Metazoa > Chordata > Aves > Piciformes > Ramphastidae > Eubucco > Eubucco bourcierii. The sequence continues at coordinate 153,077 of VWZE01022409.1, forward strand.
AATTTTTTTTCAAGAACTTTATCACTTACTCTGTCCTTTCCAAAATCATTCTTTGTTCCTTTACAAAACTGAAATGCCACCATAAACAATGGTGGCAAAATAAATTTCCCAGACGCTTACCCATGCAATGGCAAAATTCAGTTTTGTTGAGTTAAGAAGCCCTGAGTTGGTTCTGGTGAGAAGTAAAAATGCCAAAGATTGTGAGGGAAGAGGGGGAGATTATCTGGATTTTGTCATGCTTAGCAATCTGAGCTTTGCTTTTTAGAGATACATTTTGCTTCCTTTGCTTTGCTTAGATCCACTGCATGTAGTGCAGTTTCAATGACTGATTTGTAATTGTGTCAGAGGTAGTGTACAATATACAAACCAAAGGGTTAACATGCTAATCTTCTTGCATTCAAACAGAAACACCCCAATGGAGCCAGTCACTGAGATAATGAAATTATAGCTCAACAGGAGGATCCTGAAAAAGAAGTGTAGTAGTTTTAATAAACAAGAATTGCTGATGTTGAAGAGGAAGGATTTCTACAGGCTTAATTAATCAAAACAGCTAGGGAACACCTAAGCAATCACTATAAATAGTGCAAGTAATTGTTTGTTATGTGAGTACTTTACCCACCCGGGATGTAAATTCCTAATTTAGCTGTGGAATGATATAGAGAGTGTAGATTTTATACAATGTCCATACATTCATAAAATCATAGATATCTTTTAAATCATTTAATAAAATGATTACTCTGCTGATTGGCTAGGAAATGTGGTTAGGAAAGCAGAGTCTATCATCTAAAATGAAATGTCTGTTTTATCACTTTCTTGTAAAGTGACTTTACACTAAGAAATGATAACTTGAAGTTGCATCCAAGGCAACATCTTAGACAGTGTCTTGGATAGTGCCTTTTCTTTCAAGTTTAATAATATGTGACTACTATATCCTACAGGAGGGAAGAGTCATTCGCACCTAGTTCAGAGCACCATTTCTTCCATGTACCCATGTGCTCTCCATGAGAAATGTATCACTTTAACAGCACTTTATGACATCTTGGCATCAGCAGAACCAGCTGTCGAGGCTAATGCAAGTACACAATCTTCCTGATGATTTCTGGAAAAACCCAAAGAAGATGATGACAATTACCTTTGAGACACCTGCCTCTAAAATGGCACATGCTCATTTTAAACAGCCTGTAATCTCACCTTGAGTGACTGCCAGGCTTCATTTGGATACTTCCTGTTTAATATATTATTTAGATTGCATGTTTTTAGGCCTGAAAGGAAGCAATTTAGATTGAAATTAGCAATAGAGTGTGGAATTACACTGAAAGCAGTGTAAGTTTAGTTATTCCAAAAATATCACTTTCTGCTCTACATGTGCCACTGTGGAAGTAAAAATGTTTCGAGAATGTGAAGACATCACAGTTAAGTGCTCAGAAATAACGATTCTTAAGTTAAGGTGTCAGGCTCTGGTATTGCTCTTTTCTTTGTTTCCCAGTGCATTACCAGCACTAAAATATTACACACCTCTGACTCTTGCCCATGATCAAACTGGGGTAAATGCAGGGAAAGCCTCTAAGGTTGAACAAGGGAACAGAGAATGTACCTTGTGAGAAGAAAACAAACTAAGCCTTGTTGGCTTGTTTGGGCTACTCAAATTAAACTTGAATGGGAAGAAGATTAGAAATGTATCAGACATGATACAAGAAGAAAGGAATAACTATTTAAGTCTTAAAAAAAAAAAAAATGCTGTGAGCAGAAAACAGTATAAATCTGCCACAAACAATTTGAAGCTAGAGACTGGAAAAATGTCCTATTAGACCAGCCTCTTGATGACAGATGTAACAACAAAAGCTTTGCTAAATTTTAGCTTTCCAATTGCAGCAGTCTTAACACTGGAAAACATTGACCAGATTCTCATTTTAGACCATGTGAAATTAAGCCCTATGTCCTTGAAGACCTGGTATGGGAAGAATTGTAATTGTTTTATTTTATTCCTGCAGACAAAAGGGTCAGGAAATGTTCAGCCAAACTGATGAAAGTTTCTGAAAGTAGAACATAGTATCAAGAACACTTTGACATCTAGAAATGGTATCTGCTAATGGTGTTCACTATGTGTCATGATATATGGAATTGCCATTCATCTTAACCAGTAGGCAGTTATTCAAGGAAACTACAATTTGCAGACAATGACAAGCTCTCATGCATGAGTTCCAGCTTCATTTCTTTTGCTTGCTGGGGACCACATACCAAAACCAGACCCCTATAAATCAGTTACATTAGTCTAATCTCGAGATGACACAGGCATGAGCATGCATGATGAGACTTGCATAAAAACAAAAGCAGGCAGACTTGCTAGTTGGCATTGCGTTTCACTGCTTATCTTACTCTACAACATTTTATTTGTTTTATCAAAATGCAGCCAAATGGCATTTATCATTGAACCATCCATCCATGCTTTTTAGAGTGATGCTGACATTATCCACACACCAATCTTGGTTATACCTTCTATGTGCAATTTTATATATTGTGTAGTTGAGTTCTACAAAGACTGGAGAAAAAAATTTCACTTACCAATATCTTCTAATTTATGGTTGTTTCGGGTTTTTATGACATACAGCAGTTTCTACACTTTTTCTATTTTAGACAATGCATCTTTTCTTTTTCAGTCCAGCCAGCCTTCAGTGGCAGTGTATATTTTTAGGAAGCCGTACAGCCATCTGGAAAGGTTTTTTTTTTTGTTATGTTTATCCTTTGCACTTTTCAGATTTCTGTCAATGTCCATGGTAACAGCTGCTATAATACTCTTCACTCTTGTGTGGTTTAAGATCTGCACAATCCAATGTGGTTTGCAGTCTAGACTTCAAGCAACCACCAATTTAAAAACCAATAGTTAGGTGGGGCTTTTTGCCTTCAGAGACTATTATATGGGTGTCATAGGTCTCGTTTCCGTGTCCTTTTTGCTCGTGGTTTATTTCAAGAGTGGGTGATCAGAAGACCATGCATTAGTTTTTCATACACATATGTGTGTATATATAACATACATACACATATATATATAATATATATATATAAAGAGAGAGAGAGTTTATACATATATATAAAATTCCTGAAAATGTTGACTTTTACATTACAGATTTTGGTGTTGTTTTTTTTCTCTCTACTACCGTCCACCACCTAAATTACATTATTTTCCTTGTTTGAGAGACCATAAACTCTGAAGTATTGCAGTTCATACACAACTGGTTTTATTTTTTGTGAACAATAATTATTCAACTTCCAGAATCAGAAAAGTGGCATCATCTCCAGGTACAAATACAATAACGTTTTCAACAGGTAAAAGCAGTAAATAAAGCAAAACTTTTTAAAAGTACTGAACCTGAGGGAGATATGTCTTAGGATAAATTGTATTATTCCAAGCTGAACTCTGAAATGTCTTGACTGGTAGAAGTACCCAAAATTACCTAATGGTTGCAAAATATTTTGAAACAAATTCTATAACCATTTACGGCAATTACTAGAAGGAAAAATATTACAGTAATTTGCTCTTCTGGATTCAAGGGTTATGGTTTCTGATTTGTATTCACAGATTAAGTTACTTGCTGAAGTTTTTGAGGCCTACATCCCAGAAAGCATCAGTAGATCTGAGAAGGGTGTGTGACTATTCATAGCAATCAGCAAGTTGAGCAAAAATCTACCTGAATAACCAACTGCACATACCAAGGTTGGATTTCTGCCTGAAAAAAAAAAGTCTCCTGAGTGCTTAGTTGCTTAGACATAAATTTAGCTCATGCATCCTTAGAGGTATGCAAGGCAGGTGCCCCATCTGATCTGGAAGTTGATGCTCCCTTTGTAGTCAGTGGAAAACAAGCAGAGAGTGATTCAACCCACTCTAAGACCTAAGCAAGCATTTAAGGAAACTTCACTGACAAAAAACTGCACCTGGGGTATTACATAATGACTGTGTACAAGGATTTCGGTGTTTAATTTCAACCCTCTAAAACTCAACTTTTGCACAAAGGTCTGTGGACTGAGACATTAGTCTCAGCGCCCTGTCTGTCCACTAAGGATACCAATATGCCCCTTACTTTCACACAGCAAGTTTAGGAGGAGAAGTGTATTTCTGTGCAGATTTTGCACCAATGGGTCATATAGGTGCCTAAGAGAGGTATTTTACTTCAAAAGAAATTTGAGATTCCTATTTAGAACCTATCTAATCAGCTCTTCAGTTCAACAGTGAGGATTTTACCCTTCCTTTATACATGCTAAACAGAAAAGCCAAACTGTGGCTTGGAAATATTCTCTACCTTATTCTAGCTCTGTATGGCACAGCTCTACTAAGCCAGATCCTCCTTAAAACATGTAACTTTCTGCAAAGTTTGACCAGTTTTAAGGAATAATAGAGGGGGAAAAGTGCTGTGAATTACTACCCAGTACAGTGTGTTGAACTGTAGGCCCAGCAACCTCAGCATATCAAGGAAAACAGCTCTAGGGAACTCTAAACATCATCCAGCAGAGAAATTTTGTACACAATGTAAATATTGGACTGCCTGTCATTCTATATTGTTATTACTAAGCTCTTTACTGTTTAACCTGTGTGGTACAGTACCTGTCAGTCTCCCTTGTACCTGAAAGTTCCTGTAAACAAACCGCATGATGATAAATCTCTTGAGTTTCCCTGAGGCATTTTTGCTTCTGCTGGAAGCCTGAGGTCACTGTGCAGTCAGTCCTGCAAATGTCCCCCTTGACTATCAACTAGAAGGGCACAAGTCTGGATGCTGTGACGCTGGAATTCTTTAATAAAAATCTTGAAATACAGAACTTTGGGAATTAGTATCTCTAGCAAGTCTGAGAAATCTTGTCGTTTCTTGTAAGGATCAGGAAAAAAAAAACCCATGTCTGTCAAACTGTCAGTGTGCAGAAGGAATTGTCCCTGAATGTGTGCTGTTAGTGAGCAAAGAGATCTAGCAGTGAGAATCCTGCTACTTCATTGTGATCCACTGACAACTCACACTAAAGTCCTTGACTCCTCCAAAGCTCAAGATACAAGGAAACTAATTAACCACTTCGGATTAAGTAGATAAATGAATAAAATTGGACATTGTTTTTTTCACTGAGAGAGGCTGAAGGTCAAACTCAAACAACCTGAGACACCTAACACCTGAAAATCATAGAATGGTTTTGATTAGAAAACACCTCTATGATGAACACCACCATGGTCATTAAACCATTTCCAAGTGCAGTGTCTGGATACCCCATGATTCATGGAATCTTAGTCATTTCAGATCATAGAGAACTACTTCTGAAAAGCAGCCCCTGTACCTTACGCATGGATTGTGGAGCCTGCTATAGTTGCACAGTGACTAATTGTCCTGTCTGACTCAAGGTTATGTGACAGAGATAGGATAAAATTGCCCTAACTTTATGCACCTAAAAGTCAGTTTTGTATGTGGACTAACTCTGTAGTCCACATAAGAAAGCAGGATAGTTAAATCACCTTCCAGGAGACCTGTTCCAGGAGATGAGTATTTCCCTAGATGTGCTTATTCGTCTCCACTGACAGGCTTACAGACATAACTTTTGAATATGTACATTTCAGAGAGATGAAAATCATCATAGCTGGTTTAATCACTTTCCCATCAAGTCACATACCTGCATATATAGACACAGTACTATGAGAAAGATGTCACTTATTTGCACTGTCTGGACCATTTTATGTATTACCAGTGTTCCCTATCTGTCTGTTTATTCATATGTATCTGATTTATACAGGTGTGGTTTTGTTTTTTGGGGGGTTTCTTTGTATGAACCAAATGTGGTTTCTTCAGTTGTGAATGAAGTTCCGCATTTCTCAAAGTGTATCACCCTAAGAGAAATCCTGACATTCTTGAAATCAGAACTCATGAGAAATTTCTAATTTGAGCAGGCAAAACTAAGCTTTGCTTATGTGCAGTACGTGACTTTATCCCAGTGACAAGTTTAAATCAACACCTGAATGGCCATGCTGTGACTCTATTTCCTTCTTCCTCTCCATTCAAATTAAGATCTCTACAGGAAGTCAGAACACTGTCTTGCAGCTTATTTTTCAAAATTAGTATGTCATAAAATTACTCACCTTTCCAATTTTTCAATGTATGACTATGGCATGAAGTATTATATTGTGCATCATTATACACATGAAGACATTCATATGTTCTACTTACTGCCATCACGTTTGCAGGATAACCTGGCACAGAATGAAATATGGAATCTGGTCTGAAATTCCAGTCTTCCAGAGAAAAATATGAGAGGCCCTGCAATGCTCCATCACCCATCCATCTCTCTGCCCTTGCTCTCATCAGTAAAGTGTCCTCAGGAAACTACCCAGGGAAGCGACATAGATACTTATATAAACTGGTTACATAGGCCCATAATTTTTATTACTGCTGCTAACAAAAATTTACACAGATCCAAGCCCTTCTCCTATCCTCACATTTTTTCCATGACTGCTCATTGCAAATCCTGTCGGATGGATGCTGAATGCTGTCACAAGATGCATGAAATCTGGAGATTCCTGAAATCTATCCTAAAAATGTCCATGGTGCCCTTATAAACAATGTACGTTTGCAGTCAGTTAGGAAGCCCAGACAGGCATCTGAAGATGTCCTAGGGGCTTGCAAGAACCCCTGGTCATCTTTGCAGCTATAAGACAAAGCAACTAAAGGCTCAGTAACACATTGTGGCAGATAGAGAGGCACAGAATGTAAGCATCTACTATTTTCCCCTCTCTGCAATTCAGTTACCCAAAGGCACTTCTGTCAATAGCTAACATAGGTGGGCAGTTCATATCACCCAGAAGGTGATTTCTTGGCCAAGTATGATGTAGTCAAGAATTTCTCTCCACCCAAAGTCTTTGGGGTGGTCAAAAAGTGTCCTACATTCATTGAAGAACAGTAAACTCGCATACAAAAAACTTCTATGAGAGAGGTTGAGCACATTCCATGCCAAATAAGAGGTATATCTTTTTTTCTTTACAATCTAGGAAAAAAGGTATGCACAAAATAAAACATATATGCGCATCTTTGTAAATATAGAGCGAAACATTATATGAGTGTTTAGTAGAGGAAATATGAGCCTTCCTAGAATATTATGTCATGCATATTTCTAATACTGACTATCCCAAGTGAGATGATGAAGTTACTTTTGTTCTCCACACAAAAGTGGGTGCAGTAAAAATTGTTGAGTTGCCAGCACATTTGTGCTTTGAATAGCAGGTGAAGTGTAAAGAAAAGGCTCCAGCTGTTTCTTGTTTTGAATTATTCCTTGGTGCAAGCAGCAAGAGTAAATGCTGGAACAGGAAAAATTAAAATCCTAAGTGTTACACTAAAAGAGAAAAGAATTAAAACCCTTTTTCATTGGTGTGCTATGCAGTTCTGCAGCACTGATTTTATTCACACATAGTGCATAGCTGTTTATTGAGTCTGACCCTTGAGGGGACGCCAAAGAAACACTGGAAATGAAAACACTCAGAAAAAGACAGTTTTCCTTTCCTGTTTGATAGATGTTTCATATTTAAAAAAAAAAAAAAAAAGAAAAAAAAAAAGAAAAAAGAAGCATTTCTTATCTAACACTGACTTGCAAGTTATTGTTTCAAATATTAGCATAATAATTTCAATATTTCTTATGTCTCCCCCAATCTCGAATCTCATTCTCCAGAACAGCTGCTTTCACAAAAAATTAAAATAGTCAAGAAGCTACTGCTGTTATTGATCAGTAGACTGTAAAAATAAAACTAAGCAGTGCTGTCTTTTATTTGAATGATTTAGTAACCAGACCACCTTTTTCCTACTGCCTTAAAACGCTGCTATAACCAGCCTTAAATATGTCATTCCTATTCTCTTTGATTGTTTTGTCAGAAGAAGAAATATAAAATACATAATGGATTCAAATAAAGAGAGATAGAAATGCAGTAAGCACATTTAAATCCCTGCAGATCCAATTTTGTGGGTAGGGAGGAGGACTGGGAAGCTGTTGCCTGAGTCCTTTTAGCTAGACTCCTGCAGAACCTCCCTTACTTAATACAATTCTTGAATCAAACAGCAGCATTACTGGAATATAAAAATTTAAATATGAGCCATCATTTTGCAACTGAAACTTTTCTTTGAATTTGTAATACTGAAGACAATAAATGTACAAAAAATTATGTCTTCAACTCTCTTTTCTTCTTAAGTGCCTCTAGCCTGCCAGTGGCAAGACCTGCACAGCTGAAACCAATTTCCACAGCCATCAATTCTGTATTCAGTGCTGAGCAATTCATCACAACAAGAGAAAGGGAAATTCTATCAACTTGAAATGGCAGATGCCTAGACTTCAAGACTTTTGGAGGAATTTGGATTTAAGAATTCCTTTAGCTTACTGTACATTGCTATAGACTCAGTTCTACTACGCATGTAAAAACCTGAAATTCTGAGTCTTTGGGGAAAGAGACATGAGCGGTCTAGTAAGCAGAGAAAAATGTTCTTCTCCTGAAGGATGGCGTGATAAAATCACAAACTACTGTGAGGATGCTACCAGCAAAACCTCTGTTTGAACCTCTAGAAAGTTTAAAAAGCCAGGTCAAGGGGACTTGACAGAACACAGAATCCAAGATATAACCAGAGACACAGCTGTCAAGGGCTCTGAAGACAGTTCATACACTGTTGTATAAAGAAAGAGCCAGTGAAAAATCTGAATGATGAATCAACTTCATATATCGGAAAAGCCATTTCTACTTTTTTTTTATTAAGTATATGAAGTATGCTAAATAAATTTTATTACTTTCCAATAGGATGGTCACAGGATTGGAATGAGAAATGTAGATTTGAATTTTTAAAAAAATAATTGGAATATGCAGGTCAGAGTTAGTGAGAAATGTTTCCCAATGTGTTAGCTTCCAGATTACTGCACCAAGACACATGGATACAGGTTTTTCTTCCTCCTTTTTAAGCCAATCAATCAAGCTGGAGGTCAAATGTTTGGACAAAAAGTAAGTCTATGCAAATTTGACTTTTGTTGTGTGTAGACTATCTTTCCCCTATTACATTATTTCTGAGGTTTATGTTAAAAGCTATAATGTTCTTAATCTTCTCTTCTGTGATATCTACAGGAACAAGGACAATGATGGAAACCTTCAGCCTGAATAGTTCAGCAGCTTAGACCAGCACATCCATTGACCAAATGCAAATAATGTCCATGACAGTCCGTTATTCTGATTTATTTCAACAAATCTCAAAAGCTGTGGTTTGGTTTTTTTTCAAATAATCTCAATAAGAGGCTTAATATTTTGAAGTAATTAATGCTCCTCTTTGGCTTAAGCACACTGTCCTATCATTAAAAAAGCTCTACTAACCTCAATGCCCTTTAAAGAATCTCTTGAAAATCTTTTCCTCTAAAATACACAGAAGAGTGTAAATTTTAAAAGCAAGGAAAAGAGTCATTAAAATCTGCAGAATATGTAACAGTTCCCTTTTATAAATCACATTATTAGAAAACCTCACCCTCAAGAACTGTGGATTGCATCATCATAGAAGGTCTGATGCAGATAAGATGAATCCCACAGGTGTGACCTCAAGATTTCCTCTGCTAAGACTGGCGCCAAAAGAAATGCTTTTCACATACAATAGTATGAGGGACAACAGGTAATTTTTAGATCTCATTTTGAGGGATAGATTCTCCTTCTTCTAACTATGCTGGGTGAACTATGTGTAAATGGTCCACTTAAAGATAGTGATGAAGCATAACAAAGGCAGAAGAAGCTGTCCTTAAAGTGTTACATATCACCGGTGTAGAAACAGCACTAAAACACATGGGTTTATCATTAACTATGTAGCTCTATTTCCACTTCAAAACTCCTTGGGGTTTTTTAAATGATTCATAACTAACTCCTTAGAAAGCCAGACTGCCAATCACCAATGACCACCAACGGCTGGAAATTTAAAAAAGCAAATCAATGATTATACGATAATAAAAATAAAGATGTACATTCCTAATGACACTTGGTCAATTAAATTAGCCATGCTGAAAGACGTCACACGGTAACTTCAAATTAAGATGAAATACCTTTCCAATATTTGTTCTGTATCTCAAGTTAAAAAAAACCCAACAAAACAAAACAAACAAACAAAAAAACCAAAACCCCACAACCAACCAAACAAGCAAGCAAAAAAAAAAAAA
>VWZE01022410.1:0-55597 GCA_013396675.1 Eubucco bourcierii
AAATATAGCTTCATCTCTTAACTTCCAGCCAGCTGAGGTCTATTCTGGGTCATTTTACAAAGTGTGGGGGGTTCTCTCTATATCCCTCATGACCTTCATTTTCCTTCCAGAAAGACTCCACATCTCCCTTACTTTTCCTTTTGTTGCAGAAGTACCTGAAGAAATTCTCCTTGTTCCCCTTTATATCCCTAACCAATTTAGTTCGATCTGTGCTTCAGTTTTCCTTACCTGATCCCTGCTTGTAAGATTAGACAATGACCACATCAAGAGAATAGTTTGCTTTCACTTTTACTCCTGCTCTTGAGCTTGTTTCTGCAGACTGCTCTGACTGTGACTTCCAGTGACTTCAAATAAAAGTGTTCAAAAATCTATCTACTGCTAACTTGCTAAGAGAAAGGATGAAGTAATAAAATGCACATTAGAATTGAGAAATGAAAGAACAAAATGTAAGGGTGATGAGAAATGTCATTTCAGTCCTGAAGAAGGAGAGAACAAGACCTAGAAAAACTGAAGCAGGGATAAAACACTGAATGCCTAAGCAGTGAATTGTTTTCTTGAATGCTCAGCAAACTGGTGTGAGAATCTGAGAATCAAAGAATATGGCAAAAAAGAAAAGCTCCCTGATTGTGGTTGCTTAAGAAAAGTTTAAAAGGTCATAGAGTGACCAGGTAAAATAAAAAAAATACGTCACTATTCAGCAGCATGAGCTGCATTCAAAGGATTGGTAGCATAAATATTTTCTCTCTATGATGCAGCAAAACACAAATAGATCTTTAAATAGAAAATGAGATTCACCAACGCACCTTTATTTCTTCTAGAAGTCCAAATTAGAGTAAGAATTCAGTTGCATGGACAATTTTTAGTTGTTACTACTAAAAAGAGATTCATTAATCAAAATCATCTACTGGGAACTGGTAATTCAGTGGCCACACTTAAAATGTTGATTCTGAACTGGAAACTTTGTTTTGAGAAGTATTTCCTCAATTCTTTCAACTTGTTGAGGCTAAATTGTGCAACAGAATGTCATAGAATCATAGAATCCACCAGGTTGGAAAAGACCTCCAAGATCATCCAGTTCAACCTATCACTCAGTTCAACCTATCACCAAGTGTGAAATTCCAAAACACCAGAGGTGGTCACCATCCTGGGCACTTGCCCATATTCTCCCACGTACCCTGACACTCATAATTATCCATTTTCAGGGTAAATCTCTGTATTGGGACAGGTTAACACAGCATGTGTTAGAATGGACTAATTGGGAAACGACCTATGAATATTTTTGACCACGTAGGCAGAACATGCTGCTCTGAGATAAGGAACTGGTAAGAGGGAGTCTTGAAGGCAAGGCTACTCAGGAAAGTATGCAAGCACAACTGAGACAACAACAGCTGGAAATTTAGTAACCCCACTGGTGCCTGTGACCCCCCCAAATCTAACAGGTGCATCTTATATGTGTGGAGGTGGTATTTGGCACTTCTACCCACATATTCTGGACAAAAGTGCAAGGACAGGGGATGGACCACCATTCAATAAAAGGGGAGACTTCTCCCCAGGAGCTCAGACAGCTGTGATGGGGGGACATCTTGCCTCCATGGGGATACCTGTGAAGGATCAGCCTACTGACCTCCCACCAATGCAGCTATTCAATCAACTAAGTGCCCCATTCAGTCTTTTCTTGACTGGACAGTGACTCCACCACCTCTTTGGACAGCCCATTCCAATTCCAATCAATGTCTCCGTGAAGAACTTCTTCCTAATATCCAGCCTATACCTCCCATGGCACAACTTGAGAATCTGTCTCCTTGGTCTTACGTCTATTGCTTGGGAGAAGAGACCTACCCCCACCTGGCTACAAACTCCCTTCAAGTAGTTGAAGACAGCAGTGAGGTTGCCCCTGAGCCTCCTCTTTTCCAGGCTAAACAACCCTAGCTCCCTCAGCCTCTCCTCATAGGGCTGTGCTCCAGGCCCCTCACTGGCTTTGTCACCCTTCTCTGGACACGTTCCAGTACCTCCAGTATTACATGTAATGAAGAAAGAGAAACTGAGAGGTATTGTGGGAACCCAAGGTTGGTAGAGAAGATGATGTTTTGCCAACCTTCAGATCCATATGAGAGTGAACGAGAAAGTGCCTTGATACTGGAACACTGTATCACAAAATGTATGGTAAGTAGGCTGGGAAACCACAGGGTAAGAGAAGGAGAAGTGAATCTGGAGGTCGGTAGGCGGTGGGAAGGGAAGTAAAGCATGTAAGCATCTTTCAATAAATAGGTGCTTCTCCTGTATCTCAGGGCCATTTGCCTGCCTGCAGGAAAGGCCACATCTCAATTAACTTGTGTTTGTGAATTTGTATTTCAGCACAGTGCCTTGGTGAATTGGTTATGGCAATTAACGAGGCAGGAATTATAAAATCTGTAGTTATTTTACTTCCCAAAAGCCCTACCCACAAACTCTATTCAAATTAATTAGATTGTGTTCAAATTTGTTTGGGAAGATTTTTATGAGGATGTTTATTGGGAATTCTGGAAAATCAGGAAATTGGAAAAGGTTTACCACAAAACAACTTTGCCACACTTACAAATAAAGGCAGCCTGGAACCCTAGGAAACATCTGTGCTACTCACAGCAGTGGAGTACGAATTTGGAGCTGGTGCCTTGGCTAATTTGCGGCAGTGTCCGGAACTGCAAATTGTAGTCCAGCAGTGGATCCCTGTGGCACAGAATCCAGTGCGAGTAAACCTGTCAGAGTCCAAAGTGACTGCAGACACTGCTGCCACGGGCACAGAGCGTGGGGCAGCACAGAGCGTGGAGTAGCACAGGACCAAGGCAGGCTGCTCGTCAATGTGCCCACCAACAGCAGTGGTTTGTGACAGAGGCAGCTCCCCGTAGCAGAGAGTCAGGATGCAGTGATCTGAAAGCGGGGACTGTGCACTTTCTCCTCACCCTTATTCCAGATGCCACTCAAGGTCTGACTCTGGTCTGACTCTAGGTCCAACTCCAAATCCAACTCAAGGTTCAACTTGAGGTCCCCCTCAAGGTCCCCCTCAAGGTCCCACTAGATAATGTGTCCAGTTGCCACATATATATGCTGGGGTGATTTGCTGTTCTAGCCTGTGGGGGTGAGGAAGGAACTTTGCACCTACTCCTTTCCACATTCCAAACCCCTGGAGCCAGAGGTCAGGTGGAAGCAAAACAGTTTCATGCCCCACTCAAACCTCTAGTGAAGCAGGGACTTGGGTGTGCCCTACCACACTTGGTGGTGCAACTGGTTCAGCTGCAATAAGAGGGCAGCAGGAAAAGGGTAACTACAAGGTATAAAACAATTACAGACACAGGAAAGCTAAAATGCTGGAAATCATTAGTTTTGTACAAAGAACTACATTCTTTTCACCTTGGTTTCTTGAATCTTTGTTTCTGCTGTGAAGAATTCACTGCAGTGAATACTGAGGGATAACAAATTGACCAAGACCAGGATAGTTTTGAGAATGCAATGATATACATGATATATATGAGGCAGTTTTAATTTAAGTTGAAAAAGAATAGGTAAAATTCATTAGACTAGAAAAAACCAAACCAAACCAACAAACAAATTCACTAAGTTGTGCCCAGTCTGAAAGAAAGGTCTTATTTCTCTCAAATTTGTTCCAACAACATAAGAGTCTAGTCTTCTCTCATGGTTAAAAAAAGAGAAATGCTGGGCAACTAATAAAAGACTCCGTTGTTTGAAGACAAAACCCATTCTAAATAATGCACTACCATGTATCAGCCAGAGAATGCTCTTTGAGTTAACAATATCATTTTAAAGATAAAGATTATTAAAACTTATGCATGTGCCCACATTCTTATCTCTGAGTGATGGGAATAGTGTTACAAATATAAGGCACCTGACTACAAACTACAACACGAATGCAATGATATAAACATATCTAGAAAGTTATCAGACAACCATACTGTGGAGGTTGTAAAAAGTATGCCACTCAAATTGGTCAAGTATTCAAGTTTGACTCAAACAGTTTGAACGTGTTCTGAAGTGTAAAGGTTAGAGAGTAACTCTCAGAAGCAAAGAGCAGTGATAACCATCATCAAGCAGTTTACATGCAAACAAGTAGTTCAAATCTAGTACGAAGGTTGAACCACAAGACAGTTTCGATTTTCAGTTCCACCCCACTTCAGTGAGGAGCCCCATATGATGTACTTCAGGGACCTACTCATTTGCTGGGAGAGTTTCCACATCAGCAGTTCATCAGTAGGACAGAACTAATGCTGTTTGCATTACATCCAACATGGTCAGATCTGGAAAGAGTTTCCCTCCCTCAAGATATTTTCACAAAACCAGTAATTATTTTAATTCAGAAGTCAGTCACTAAAGACCAAAGAATCAGTCTCATTGGCATAAAGTTTAATTTAACCTTGGAATGGTGTTAAAGAAACAGGGAAATTTAATTATTTCAACAGGAAATGAATCATGCACTTATCAGTAGTTGATCATTCCATTATAAGAAAGGGAAAATCTTTTACTTAAGGAAATCAGGTTCTGTTGTCATGAAAACTTGTGGTTTTGATAGCCGTTTCACTTGTCTAACAAGAGAGCACTAGACCACGTCCCCTGAGTTACTGTGTCCATTGTGTAAAGCAGATGGATCTTCATTGAATACAATGTTGTAAAATGTATGAAAGAATAGAACTAAAGAAGATATTTTTTGACTTTATGAGCATGAAAAAAACCAGTTTTAATGTTCAAGATAAGGGTTTATGAAGCCTAAAAAACTGAGTAGGGAAATAATGTGGCATGGCTGCATAAACACCTCAAATAACTTGCAACAAATGTCCTTAATTACCAGTGCTGAAAAGAGGCACTTCTAACCCAATAATTTAGATATTCTTTATTTTTGATGTAGAAGAATTTTGATTGTTGATTTTTTTACCTTGGTTTTCATAGTATAATGTTTTTTGTGGCTATAGAATGTTTGCAGGAGGGTTGTTTGTTTGTTTTAGGATTGGTTTGTTTGGGTTTGGTTCTTTTGTCTTTTGTTTGTTTGTTTGTTTTGTTTGGTTTTGTTTTTGGTTGGTTGGTTGGTTTTCTTAGTTGTAGCAATAGTAAGACCTGTCCAAAGTACTTCTGAATAGCTGTTTTCTTCTATTCAGTTTATTGAGTTACATATATATTTTTATATGCATATATATGTACGGATACAGCTATGTATACTTTTATTGACTATAACACAGATGTCATGTAAAGTTGGAAAACATAGTTGTATTATCACAAAGAAAATCTTTCTAATTTGATTGATGCTCAGGACACAGACAAAATATTTTGAGAGTAGGCACAATATATCCTTATACATACATTCAAGCAAACAGAATAGCTTGCAACAGCTATAAGAAAACCTCAATAATGCAACTCCTAAACCTTCTTCACTTGTAACCTTTCACTGTGGTGTCTTGCATGCTGTGTTGTAACTTTAAGCTCCGATAATACATTTTGTGCCTGTAAGATGTGAAAGTGCAGCACTGGGTTTCCATATAGAGTGCCTACATTGTTCCTGACTTCTGGTTTTACCAAGAACTGTAACATTTTTAGAGCTTTTTCAGAGATACCAATCATAGAGTTACGCCAGTGAAAATGGCTTCTTCAGCTCCTCCACAAAATGTAGTTTCTGGACCCTCCTTAAATCACGGAATCATAGAATGGTAATGTCAGAAGGGACGTCAAAGATCATCTAGTTCCAACTCCCTGCCATAGACGGGGACACGTCCCGCTAGTACAGGTCACCCAAGACCTCCTCCAACCTGGCCTTGAACACCTCCAGGGAGGGAACAACCATAGCCTCCCTGGGCAACCTGTGCCAGTACCTCACCACCCTCACTGTAAAGAACTTCCTCCTAACATCCAGTTTCAATATTCTCTCTGCCTGTTTAAACCCATTGGCCCTTGTCCTGTCATTAGAAGACCTTGTAAATAATCCCTCCCCAGCCTTCCTGTAGGCCTCCTTCAGATACTGGAAGGCTACTATCAGGTCTCCTGGAAGCCTTCTCTTCTCCAGGCTGAAGAACCCCAACTCTTAGCCTATTCTAATGCGTAGTCTAAATGTGTGTTAGTACTTACCTACTAAGAAACAAAAAGGAATACATATTCTTTTCTACACATTTTTTTTGTCAATAGCAGTGTGTGTATGCATGTGCATTTTCTGACTCCTGAAGATTTCAGAGTATCAGAAATAATCATGCCCATAAAGCTGTCCCTGTATGTCAGACAGTTTTAATAGTGGAGTTTGAAGATATCTTCCAGCATCTTTGTGATGGAGTTCCCTCCCCCNGAAATCACAGTCCCCAGGAGGGGTTCCCAACCACCCTTCCACCTTCCTTCTATCCCTCTACCTTACCCCAGGGTCTACCTTACATGCAAGGTGAGTTTGGAGGATGGGCAAGGGGGATTAGAAGCAGAGGGATTAGTTGGGTTACCCAGAAGAGAGGCCAGCAGACACAGCAGCTCCCAGAGAGTGACTGTGTTATCTGTATTTGTGTCCTTGTTTTCATATGTCTCAGCAAGCCTATGAATGTAGACACCACCATTGTTTGCTTTTCACAGCCTTTTTTCATTAAAATATTCCAATCAGCATCAAACCAGCACAACCTCTTCTGGTACTCATTCAGTTTCTTAACAGAACCTCAAGAGAACTCTCTCTACTGGAAGGAAGCTTACATTTCTAAGGAAAATCTATCTGCATGGATGTCAGTACATGAATCAGAGTGTCAGTACATGTATCAGTATGTCAGTATGAGATGGCAGATGAGATGTATCTCATCTGCCTGACCATACACCTTAGTACATCTATCTGGTCTTCTGCAGACATTATCTAGTTAGAAAATAAGTACTGGGAAGGTTTGGACCAAGGGTCAACAAAGTCAATAAAAGGCATCCCTGAATTTTAGTGGAATAATATATCTTGTATATTAATCATTTTATATATATAGACACACACACACTAATTGGGGATGATTTCCCTTGCTAAGCAGGAATGTTCTACAGAATTGCAATACCAATAATGATGGAGTTTGTTGATGGCTTAATTCTTGGTTTGATGCTTAGTCAATTAAATTATAATAATCTTTTCATACACCAAAGACTGCTATCCATGCTCTTCAAATGTCTTACAACATCTAACCTCTTCAGTTACTTGCAGAAAATCATTTCATCAGGCCCTCCATCTAGTTGCAGTTGTTAGCATCTATTATTTATTCATCTTTCTGGGTGAGAATGCTCCCCTCTGCACTTGTGATGGTTTAGGAGTTACCCATTCCCCCAGACACACACACACACACCATGAAAAATCACCCAGACTAGACTCAACCAGTTGGAAGTTAAGGACTGAAGCTCTATTTACAGCTCAGCACAATGTACAAGCAGAGATAGACACAATAGACAGGAATAGTTACAGACATATACAAGTTAAAGGGAATACAGAAACACAATTCCCCTCCCAGAAATCAGAGTCCCCAGGAAGGGCCCTCAACCACCCTTCCACATTCTTTCCACTCCTCTACCTTACCCCAGGGTCTACCTTATATGCAAGGTGAGTTTGGAGGATGGGCAAGGGGGGTTAGAAGCAGAGTGGTTAGTTAGGTTACCAGAGAGGAGAAGGTACGAACAGCTCCCAGAGAGTGAGACTCCCTGTCTTATGTTTGTATTCCTGTTCTTATACATCTTGGCAAGCCTATGAGTGCAGCAGACTCATAGGTAAATCACCAGTGTTTACTTTTCACAGTCTATAATCTAATTTTTTCATTAAAATATTCCAATTAGCCTCAACCCAGCACAGCACTCCATTTTGGGCATCTGTACCCTATATTATCATTATAGACTCCTTACTTGGGCTTCTGATATGATATAAAATTACGTTTCACATTGGTCTATTGTTAAGAAATACTTACATGTAGCTGCTAACTTTTGTTCTGATTTTCATCATGCCATGAAAGAGAAAAGAATTATGTCCTTATTTGCCTTTCTTCATGTACTCTTAATCAACATCAAAAGACTTTGATAAAAGAGCTGGAATAGGAAAGGGTATAGAAAACCTTTTAGTTCTTCATGCCTTAGAGTGAGTGGGTTGAGTTTTCCCTTGCCACCTCATTACCATCACAACCACTTTTAGACTCTGTCAGCTACTTGTGATGTGCACAGATTTTCTTATGCTGGAGCCAGTCCTTGTCTTCGAACATAGCATTACGTTTAACTTTATCAGATGTTTGGGATTTCTGATCTTTCTTTGATCTCTAAGACAGTTTCTTGAAGAGGTGATGAAGCTAATGAATTGCAAAGCATCTTTGATAGTTCTGAGATTTTAGCACAGGCATTAGGAAGGATAACACAACACTGTACAGGAAGGCGAAGCTTGTTGAAAACCATTGTAAAGCATCTTGTTAAGAACAGTGTGCTCAGAGAAGACCTCTGGGAAGCTAATACATACAATGATAATTAGAGGGCTGAGGCAGCTCTGCTATAAGGACAGGCTATGAGATTTAGGGCTCTGCAGCCTGGAGAAGAGAAGACTTCAAGTAAACCTTATAGTAGCCTTACAGTATCTGATGGGGACCTACAGGAAAGCTGGGGAGGGACTATTGACAAGGGTTTGCAATGACAGGACAAGGGGCAATGGGTTTAAACTGACAGAGGGAAGATTTAGAACTGGATGCTAGGAGGAAGTTCTTTACATTGAGGGTGGTGAGACACTGGCACAGGTTGCCCGGGGAGGTTGTGGTTGCTCCCTCTCTGGAGGTGTTCAAGACCAGGTTGAACAAGACCTTGAGTGATCTGTACTAGTGGGAGGTGTCCCTGTCTATGGTAGGGGGTTGGAACTGGATGATCTTTGAGGTGCCTTCCAACCTTGCTATTCTATGATACTCTGATAATATTCAGTTTCTGTTGGAATAGTATGAAGATAGTTATTTCTAACACTACAATGTTTCTATGATTAATATATGCTTCTGTGCCCTGTGGACACTGCAGGACCTGACATTTGGGGATCCCTGCCCATGCCCAGTGTTCCATTTTAACCCTCTAGGGACATCAGCTTCTCTCCCAGTGAAGCTGCAGCAGGGCCAGCCTCCAGATCCCCACAACCCTGTCCTGTTTCTCCATGGGGCCCATTGAGCAGGAACAGTTTGCCCCAACCCAGTCTTTGTCTGTCCCTATCCCCATAGAGGTGCCCAATTCCTGGGGCTGAGAGTATCCTGCTGCTCCCTGGATTCCCAACTCCTGTCTAGGTTGATAGGGTGGAACCCAGACCTTGTGACACACCAAAAATATATTTCCCTCACCTTTCATATTTGTCATTCAGTCCACTTTTTAGATCAACAGCTGAAAAGGGTATGAGAGAAGTACAGAAAAGCATAAGTAACATGTCCAAGTGGAAAGAAAAATGCATGTAGTAGTTTTCCATTGCCAACAGATTTACAAAACCATCTTGGGAAAATTAATATTCAAACCTGAATTTTCTGCAGGAAGAGGACACTGCAATATGGAGGGAATTCTGCAGACACCTTTCAGAAGGAAATTACCTCATCTGTTATAAAATAGACGGTTTTACCTCAGAAATCTTTTAGACATGTGAACACAACACTGATCCACTATAAACTGTCTCCAGACTGCTTTCTGAATTACCTCTTCTTTACTGTGCTTCTCAAGTTCATGTATGCTTTTTCCTCAGTTACTTGAGCATTATTTGTAAAGTTGTGCGTAAAACCTCTTGTAATTCATCAGTTGCCTTCTGCAATTGACTGCAAGAACCTTCTCTTCCCGTTCAATTGAGTTTAATGTTTGTTTACTGTTAGCTATTTCTTAAATGTTCTAGATCCTATGTTATCATCTGTATAATGGTTTCATGACTGTTGCAAAGAACCAAATTATTAAAATAGTGATAGGGGTTGGTGATTAATTTTGAAAAAAAAAAAAAGTCTCACAATCAATTAATTACCCTCCATCACAGTATTTTTCAGACATCTCGATTTCTATAATTTAATTTGTTTTTTCTAAAGGTTTCACATCTTTCAGCAGCAGCTGGCATTGGAGAGAATCGGAAAGTGGAAGCAGGAGGCTTAATAAGTACATCAGCCAACATCATGGGTGCTTTACAAATGCACTTATCAACTTCAACGGTGCTACAGAGAGCCACAAAAAAAGGATGTCCACATTGGGAGAATAGAGTAGTGTCTTGTGCTGGTTTGAGGCTAATTGGAATATTTTAAGAGAGAAAATTACACTATACGCTGTGAAAGGAAAACATAGTGATGTCTACTTCACTCACAGGCTTGCTGAGATGTATAAGAAAAGAACTCAAAACGTAGATAAGTCAGTCTCTAGGGGCACAGAGTCTCAGAGAATCATAGAATCATAGAATGGTAAGGTTGGAAAGGACCTCAAGGATCATTCAGTTTCAACCCCCTGCCATAGGCAGGGGCACCTCCCACTAGGACAGGTCACTCAAGGCCTCATCCAACCTGGTCTTGAACACCTCCAGGGAGGGAACAGCCAGAACATCCCTGGGCAACCTGTACCAGTACCTCACCACCCTCAATGTAAAGAACTTCCTCCTAACACTCAGTTCTAAATCTTCCCTCTGCCAGTTTAAACCCATTGCCCTTTGTCCTGTCATTGCAAGCCCTTGTCAATAGCCCCTCCCCAGCTTTCCTGTAGGTCTCCGTCAGATACTGGAAGGTTACTCTAAGGTCTCCTGGAAGCCTTCTCTTCTCCAGGCTGAAGAGCCCCAACTCCCTCAACCTGAGAAACTGAGAGACCCTAGATGGTCAGCCCTAGACCGTCTCAGGTGATCTAGCTTCTAGCTCCTCTCTGCTAGTTAATCTTCACTAACCATTTTTCTTCTAACACACCTGACCAATCCTCCAAGCTCACCTTGCATGTAAGGCAAACCTTGGGGTAAGGTATAGGGGTGGGGGGAAGGTGGAAGAGTGGTTGGGAGCCCCTCCCTGGGGTCTCTGATTTCTGGGAGGGGTGTTGTGTTTCTGTATTACCTTTAACTTGTATATTTCTGTAAATATTCCTGTATATAGTGTATATATCTGCTTGTATATTGTGCTGAGCTGTAAATAGAGTTTCATGACTTAACTTCCATCCAGTTGAGTTCTAGTTGGGTCATTTTAAAAAGTGTGGGCAGCGGGTAACTCCCAAACCATCACAAATAGCTAATGAGCTCATACATGGTTGCTCACATGCTAGGAGATCATGTCATTCCCCAGAAATCCTTTGAGAGTTTGACTGTCCAATTTAGAGATGAAAAAAAAAATCTTTTTGAAATCTCTGATTTTTCTTGTAAGAGCAAAAACAGAAGAGATAAAGAACTCCACACATGAGATGACTTCTGAAAAGACAGGAAACTCAGACTCACAGGAAAATCACCTTTCAGAGAAGACGACCTACTCTACAGTGCTAAAGGCAAATCTTGTCAACAGTCAACACGTTTTCCTTGACTGCAAAGGTGTCATGGGCACAGTAGTGAACAATTTCTGTCTTGTTTTTTAATTCCTCTCACACAGGTTAAATTTCTTAAATGGAACAGTTCAGGCAGTGGGTGTCGTGGTAGGCCTAAGCAGGCCAAAATAGGCTTGTACATGTCCAGGCTTGCCCAAGTATGTTTTTCTGCTCTCCCTTCTTTTGTTTTGGGGAGAGCAAATGCGGGAAAGAGGACAAAGAATCTGGAGCCACTGAGTATGGGGTCTGTGGCCTGTCCAGATCCTGTGGTAAACAAGGTACACAGGGTTTTCTTGCGTAAGGCTGTGTTCTGCCCTAAAAAGGGTAAAGCAAACCTTCAGCTTCGCCTAATACGGTCAAACTTGGCTAACTGCCATTTGATTGTCTGTTCTGTGTCCAAAGGCCCATTAGTCTCACGATGTATAGATAAAAGGAGATGAGCAGGGAGCACAGCATGCACTTTACCATTACAAGGTGTGTCTGCTATTATACCTGTGCTTCACTATTGTATCTACTCTATCCGTGTGTGCTGGTTTGAGGCTAATTGGAATATTTCAATGGAGAAAATTATGTTATAGACTGTGAAAGGGAAACAATGGTGATGTCTACTGCACACATAGGTTTGCTGAAATGTTTAAGAAAATAATACAAAACAAAGATAAGACACTTGGACTTGGAGACACTCTCAGGCTGTCTAACTTCTCGCCTTCTCTCTGCTGAGTAACCT
The DNA here is from genome assembly GCA_013396675.1 of Eubucco bourcierii. Lineage (NCBI taxonomy): Eukaryota > Metazoa > Chordata > Aves > Piciformes > Ramphastidae > Eubucco > Eubucco bourcierii. Next base: position 12,209 of record VWZE01022410.1, read on the forward strand.
CACTAACGTTTTCTTCTAACGCCCTGGCCAACACTCCAAACTCACCTTGAACGTAAGCCAAACTGTGGGGTAAGTTTAGGGGTAGGGAGAAGGTGGAAGGGTGGTTGGAAGCCCCTCCTGGGGTCTCTGATTTCTGGGAGGGATGCATTCCTGCGTGACCTGCTCTAGTAGGGGATTTGGATTAGATGGTCTTTCAAGGTCCTTTCCAACCACTAACATTATGTGATTCTGTGATTTTCCTATTTAATAATCAATGAGTGTGTTAGGCATAAAGAAATTATGCTGCAATGCAAATACTGTTGATAAAATTTCTGCAAAAATTCTGTGAACAGTCAGTTTTTAAAATATATCTTTTGTACTTTCTATTCAGTTTCTTATCTACTATTTTACCTAGTTTTGCCAAACGTATCTTGTAGTTATTTCATAATGACTGATGCAAGAATTCATAAACCTACATAGACAAGAGATCTGTCTTTTACCTTTAGAAGGGTGATTTGACACAACTGGGGAGGAAATTCCTTATCTAGTCGATGGCAAAAGTGTTTTATTCAAACTCCATTTGTTTTACACTGATCTGAATTGGAATTTATTTTGGGGCCCACTTTACTGATAGAGGGGGTGACCAAAATCACATCTGAATTTATTTTAGGTAGAAATCTTGTGTATATATTTGTGTGCTGGTGTGAGGCTAATTGGAATATTTTAATGAAAATAATTATATTGTAGGCTGTGAAGAGCAAAAAATGGTTATGTCTGCTTTACTCATAGGCTTGCTGAGATGTATAAGAGCAATAACACAAACATAGATAAGACACTCAATTGCTCACAGAAAGTCTTGGTCTCTCTAGCTGCAGGCTTGGTCTGGATCTCTCTGCTAACCTATCTAACCACTTCCCTTCTAACCCCCCTGGACGATCTTCCAAACTCACCTTGCACGTAAGGCAAACCCTGGGGTAAGGTAGAGGGGTCGGGAGAAGGTGGAAGGGTGGTTTGGAGCCCCTCCTAGGGACTCTGATTTCTAGGAGGGGAATTGTGTTTCTGTAGTACCTTTAACTTGTGTATGTCTGCAACTGTTCCTGCCTATTGTGTATATCTCTGCTTGTACATTGTGCTAAGCTGTAAATAGAGCTTCCAGGTGGTTGAGTCTAGTCTGGGGGATTTTATGAAGTAGGGGGGAGGGGGAGCAGGGAACTCCCAAACCATCACGGTTTGCTACTTTAAAAACTAGATGTAGTGTTTGAAGTCTGTCAGATGATGATGATTGAATGTGACTGTGTGTTATGCAACAAAACATCAAATGCGTAGTACTCATACTTTCTGAGAGTGTGTAAGAAAACTTTTTTTTTTTTTTTTGTGAACTTAAACATATCACAAAAAAGGCATTGCCATTGAAGTGACATTCAGGTTTATCACCTAACTTCAATAGCAAGTCTAACTACAGCATGTATTTGACTGTACAGCAGAAAATATCAGATATGATGAAATAAACATGTCTTGTCTCATTGTATTTTCCGCAAATAAGTCACAATAATGAAGACCTGGATTTTATGTTCTCACACCAAGAAAAAGATTGACTTGGAGAGGTAGCTATCAACAGCAGATATCTAAATAAATGCATCAATTCATAAACATTTTATTTTCAATTTATGTAAGATCAACGAGAATATTCTGTACCTTCTGTAGCTACTTTTACCATTAATAGAACTCTTTGAGTCACTATTGTGGTGGAAAGAGTTCAGGGCATGATTACAGCTAATAGGTTTAGAAAGTGGTCTATTTCTTTGATAAAATAGAGCTGAATGATTCTGCTCATTTTGTATTTAAGCAACAGTAGGAAAGGTCTACAAAATTTGGCAAAGTATGTTTGCTCTGAGATGACAAATGTGAGTTTAACAGTTGCATGTTTCACCCTATGTTTAATGAATTGTCTACATCAAGACACCAGGAAATGTTCCTTCTATTTTTTTTCTGATTGCAAAACCATTTGTATTTTCTTTGAAATGCTGATTTTCAGAGTACAGTTTAGTCATCTATGTACTGCAGTTGACCTAATTCTATTCTTACCTACACTAGTGTTAAACCACTGTAAAAAGAAAAAAAAAAAAAGAATATTTAAAGTGATCTCACTTATATAACATTTCTATTAATGAAAATCAGTAGATGTTGTATCACTTTGTAAGTAAAAAATCTCTGATCAAATGGAATTCATGAGATAACCTCACTCCTAATTTTCTGAAAAATCTGATGTAGGCGTGCTTCTTATTTTTGAAAAGTAAATCTATTTTGAAAAATAAATATGAGTTCAACTGTGACATATAATAAATCCTGGAATGTTGCAGTGTTTGATCCTGGTTGATTAATCTAATCTTCTGTAAGGCACATAGCACCTCTTCACTATGGTCATGTACCTGTAATGAATGATGCAAAATTAATGGATATTAATGGATTAATGGATTGTTAATAACTATGAAAATTGTTTATTAACAATAAATCTTGTCAGAAAACTTAGTTACAAGGTTCAAAATGCATGATTTGGAAATTCATACACACAGGGAACAGGCAAAACTGGAACACTGTAAGAGGTAATGTTCTGTTTGCTGGGGCAAACAGAAACATTTTTACTGGAAGAGAAGGTTCCTGCAGTCACTACACTGCTTGTGGTTCATTATCCTGCTTAACCACTGGATGGACGCAAGAAGCTTCTTTCTGCTTATGGTAGAAGGCAATTAGTGATTACAAGAGGCTTGAAGTATTTACTCCCAAAATATTATTGGACAGTACCAAAGGCACATGGAGTGGTTGCTGTTGGTGGTCTCAAAGCCATTAGAGGCAACGTGCTCTGTCATTGTATCTGTGCTGTGCTGTTGTATTTGTGCTTGCTACTGCCTCACTGCATCCTGAACTGCCTGGAAACTGCCTTCCAAGAGTTTACCAGGAATGCACTCTAAATGCCTTCATGCAGTCGTCCTGCACAGTCAACGTGACACCCTGGTAAGACTGCACATCACAAGACATCCTGCCTGCACCTGAAAACCTCCTGCCAAGACGGAAAGTCCTGGAGACACACAGATCATTCAGAGGAGATCAGGACTGGGTCAGAGATCGTCTGCCTCCTTTCCCCAGCAGCCTGGGAAGAATCAGATGTCTCAGCAGCTGACAAGACAGTAACAGAATTCCCTGAAAGTGTTTGGGTACTGTCTGAAGCTGTAGCCAACCCTGCCAATTGGGAGATAATTTTTGTTAGTAAATACTTCAAGCCTCTTGTAACTCACCATTGCCTTCTGCCAGAAGCAGAAAGGAGCTCCTTGAGTCCATTCAGTGGGCAAGCGGAGTATTGACTGCAAGCGGTACACCAACCGCAGCAACCTTCTCTGCCAGTTCAATTGAGTTCAATTAATGTGACATATTATCAGTAGTTATTGCTAGAGCCTGTTATAACCTGTATAAAGTTTCCATGACTGATGCAAAGAATTGATTATTATTAAAATTAGTGATTGGGGTAAAGAGAGTTCTGAATATTGAATACTAATAAACAATATGAATCTTTAAAAATCATCTCACATTAATTAATTAAATCCACTACAACCCAGAAATGGCATAATCTTCCCCTTGCTCTGATATTGTAGGTGATAAATCCCTGTTCTGTTAAAATGAGATGATATGGAGTTCATGCTGATTTCAGTGCAAGTTAAGATGCCGTTGTGGACTGCCTCTATTTTTTTATCTTCTCTACATTTTCCTTGTCTTCTTTAGCGTACGAGGTAATAGAAAAACAACGCAAGAACACCTTACATTTTGTGGTTTTCTGTCCTCCCTCTCCTCCTCTTTTCTCTCAACTCGGAGTACAGTTTGTGCAGCTGAATATTCCCACTAATTCCCATCCCTGAGCTCATGAAAGCAGTGGAGTAAGCACCACATCTCTCACAGTTGTCCGATAAGTCTATGAAACCATATTCATTTAAAGTTATTATTGAGGGTGAAGTTAGGGAATTCTCTGAAGTTTTTCTTTGTTTGTTTGTTTGTTTTTTTTTTCATTGCATAATTTTTTGACAATATGAAAATTGTGTTTCTTTTTGCAGCTTGATATATATTTGTGTGGAAAAATACATATATGTATACATTTGGCTTAAAATGTGATGAAATCTCTGTATGGTGGAAGAGAAATCCAAGAAAGTAAAGAAAAAAGTGAAAAATGACACCACCTTAGTGTCATTGTATCTCAAAACGAGTAGTTTGTTCTCCATGTTTGAGTAGGAAAAAAAGAAAATTGTCAATAAACTCCCTTGGAGTTTGAGCATTTGAGTTGCAACTGCATCACATCGATTGAGTCTTTGGAACTAAGGAAACTAAAATTGCACACACGCAAAATCATTCCTTCCCACATATATAACTGCTTATTTTTTACTCAAAAAGGAGACATAGTAACATGGCAAATCTCTTTCCTGTTTAACAAGTAGTTTAATGATCACTCTGTTCTGACTGGCAATTGAACATTGATCTCTGTCTATCATAGTAGAGATGAAAGAACTCAAAGTTTAAATATTTTTAAATCATTTGCATATATATATATATATATATATATATATATATATATATATATGAAAGTTATTCTATAATCTGTTCCAAAAAGGAAATATCATGATTTGCTTATAAGTTTTTGCAAAGCACAGAGTTTTGTTGTTTTGAAGCCTGAAAGAAATATCAGCATATATTAGCATTCTGTTTGTCCTGGGTTTGGTTTCTCTAACAGTGCAGGAAAGGAAGAATAGATTCTTTATTTCATTGTGAGCTTGGTTCAACAAAGTATTTTGTGTTTCATTTTACAAAGACTTCAAGATTTTCAACTTCAGCAAGGGCCCAGATAATAAAAAGTGTGCTTGCTCTCTACCCAAGCATTTTCATTTCACTTGATTCACGTCACTAAGAACTATTTAATGCCAGGGAGTTCAGGCAGAGATTTTGGAGCTAGGGAGGGAGAATTCAGACTCCTACTGCAACAACACCTCTTTGTAGGATTAATATCACTGGTACTCTGATGGTTTGGACATTTAAATGGAAAGAGATGCACATGCTACTTCCCACAAAAGATGCAGATTTCCCTTGTTTCCTCCCAAGCACCATTGACCTCAAAATCAAAAAATCTTGTTGTTAAATCAATAGACAAGTAAATTTCTGAATTGTTAAATTACTTGATGGATGTTGAATTTGATTTTGAGTCTGTTTTGTTGTACATCTGTGCTGGTTTGAGCTCAGGGTGAAATAGACTGGGGTGTATTGTGTTGGTTTGAGGCCAGTTGGAATATTTTAATGAAAAAAAATTAGACTATAGGCTATGAAAAGCAAACAATGATGATGTCTACTTCACTCATAGGCTAGCTGAGACATATGAAAACAAAGACACAAATATAGATGAGAGAGAGTCTCTCTCTCTGGGAGCTCCTGTGTCTTCTGCTTTCTGCTGTGTAACCCAACTCATCACTCTGCTTCTAAACTCCCTTGCCCATTCTCCCAACACACCTTGCATGCAAGACAGAGCCTGGGATAAGGTAGAGGGGTGGAAGAAGGTGAAAGGATGGTCAGGAGCCCCTCCTGGGGACTCTGATTTCTGGGAGGGGGATTGTGTTTCTGTATTTAACTTGTATACCTCTGTAACTATTCATGTATATTGTGCATATATCTGCTTGTATATTGTACTAAACTGTATATATATATCTGCAGTCCTTAACTTTCAGTTGACCTAGTCTAGTTTGGGTGGTTTTTTTCATAGTGTGTTGGGGTAGGTAACCCCCAAACCATCACAACATTGAAACAGATCAAAATATTTTAAAACAAAGTTTTTCTCAAAAACAAAGTTTACCAATAAAGTTCTCTTTATTATAGACTCAATATCATGTTGTGGTTCTGTGAAGATCTGTGAAATCTAGGAAGTCTTCATACAATCAATGCAAATATCCCCTGGTTTTGTGGTGGTAGTTTATTGCTATACCTCTTCTTTCTGCTTAGAAAAATGCACTAAAATCTTCAGTTTTGACATTGACTTCCAGGCTCAACAAGCACTAAAATGACAATGATTTCCACATCCCTTCCTCAGTCATATCAGTAGTTTCTACAGATTCAGAAAATGCTTTTATCATGTTGTACTTCCATTGTAGTATACACGTTTGTACACGATAGCAACAAGCTTTAGAAAACAGACACAAACTGATTTCCTAAACTGCTGGCATATGCCAAAATTGGTTGTGGGAATTAACGAAGTAGGAATTATAAATTATGTAGTTATTCTATTTCTGGAAAGCCCCGCCCACAAACTCTATACAAACTCATTAGATTGGGTTCAAAGTTCACTTGGGAAGATCTTCACAAGGATGCTTACAGGCAATTAGCGTGGCCAGCAGGGCAAGGGAGGATATTCTGCCCCTTTACTCTACTCTTCTCAGACCCCATCTGCAGTCCTGTGTGCAGATCTGGAGCCCCCAGCACAGGAAGGACATGGAACTGTTGGAACAGGTCCAGAGGAGGACCACAAAGATGATCAGAGGGCTGGAGCAGCTCTCCGATGAGGACAGTGTGAGAGAATTGGGGCTCTGCAACCTGGACAAGGTCTTGCAATAACAGGACAAGGGGAAATGGGTTTGAACTGGCAGAGGGGAGACTGAAACTGGATGTTAGGAGAAAGTTCTTTGCATTGAAGGTAGTGAGACACCGGCACAGGTTACCCAGGGAGGTTGTGGTTGCTCCCTCTCTGGAGGTATTCAAGGCCAGGTTGGACGAAGCCTTGAGTAACCTGTACTAGTGGGAGGTGTCCCTGCCTATGGCAGGGGATTGGAACTGGGTGATCCTTGAGGTCCCTTCCAACCGTACCATTCTATGATTCTATGATTGACAAGGTCTTGCAATGCCAGGACAAGGGGCAATGGGTTTTAACTGGCAGAGGGGAGATTGAAACTGGATGTTAGGAGGAAGTTGTTTACAGTGAGGGTGGTGGGACACTGGCACAGGTTGCCCAAGGAGATTGTGGCTGCTCCCTCCCTGGAGGTGTTCAAGGTCATGTTGGATGAGGCCTTGAATAACCTGTGCTAGTGGGAAGCTGAGAGAGGTTGAGAGAGTTGGGGCTCTGCAACCTGGAGAAGAGAAGGCTTCCAGGAGACCTTAGAGTAGTCTTCCAGTATCTGAAGGTGGCCTACAGGAAAGTTGTGGAGGGACTATTGACAAGGTCATTCACCGTGGTACAGGATACAATGTGAGCAAATCTGTCAGAGTCCAAAGTGACTGCAGACACTGCTGCCAGAGGCACAGAGCGTGGGGCAGCACAGGGCTGAGCAGGGGTGTTCAGCAGTGTGCCCACCAACAGCAGCAGTTTATAGCAGAGGCAGCTCCTTGCAGCAGGAAGTCAGGATGCGGTGGTCTGAAAGTGGGGACCATACGCTTTCTCCTCACCCTTCTTCCAGATGCCCCTCCAAGTCTGACTCCAGGTCCTACTCAAGGTCCAAGTCAAAGTCCCAGTCAAGGTCCCACTAGACAATGTGTCCAGTTGCCATATATGTATGCTGGGGCTATTTGCTCTTTCAGGTTCAAGCCTGCAGGAGTCGGGGAAGGCGCACCTACCTCTTTCCATATTCCAAGCCCCTGGAGCCTGAGGTGGGGGGGAGCAAAACCGTTTCACACCCTATTCAAACCTCCAGTGGGGTAGGGACTTGGGTATGACCTACCACAATGCCACATTTTGTCCTTTACTATTATAGCACCATTATTTGGTGAAGTTTTTTAAAAGTTCTCTAGAATGAAAGAAATAAGAAAAAAACCTGCTCAAAGTTGAACTGATGGATAATACAACCATGATATAGTCTCTAATGTGATGTCCTGAGACTGAGAGTTAGGGATGAAATAGGAAACATTAAGGGATTTTGAAAACTGTAATATGGTCAAATGTTAGTTTGAATACTGAGTATGTTTTGCTTGAGATTGGACAAATGTAAACACAGGACATTGTGTGGTTTTTCAAGCCTCATGTTTCTTACATAGAAAAAAATATTTGGCAGACATCGGGACACCAAGAATGCTGGTTGCTAATCTTCCTGAGGCAAATTAAATGTAATGGATCCAGACACTTTCTTTGATATGGTCTTCTCCTGAATCTCTTTCTTGAGACACATCTCAATATTAAATAACTCTGTCGAGTAAAAATCTAATTTATATGGTCCATATATATTTGATGATTACTCAAATACTTAGAGTTGAAATGTAATTTTAACACCAATGGGGTATGACAGATAATGGTTTTAAACTTCATGAAAAATATTCTGCAATAGAGCTAAGTAACAGAATAAGAAATTTCCCATCACAGCTTTCAATCATGATATTCTACAGCACCTCATCACCCACTTTAGGAAGTGCAACAATAGCTATGTTTTGTGGTGTATCTAGGAACATTCAGTCCTATGCACACCAAGATGTCTTTGTCTCTTCCTGCTTCCAGTCTACACAGACCAGGTAAATGCTTTCTCGCTCTTAGCATCAAGCATCAAGAATTCAGCAAATATTGGCTTTCTCTTGCTTATGTGGCTATCTTTATCCCTGATTCTGTCAGAATCAGTTCAATAGCTTGACAGTTGGCTGAAATTTTTATTTCAGCAGCTTGAGAACTGATTGCCTGTGTTCTGTGACAAAGATCATCAGCTTGTCCTGATATTTTTTTGTGCAACCATGACATATGTTCATTTTTAGCAACTTGACTCTAAACTTCAGTACATCCAAAAGTTGTCAACCACTTGTACTTTCCCGTAAGAAAATGTAATGGCCTAAAAATATTGAAAACAGGTACCATGCATATTTAAAGAAGCCAACAAATGTAGTTAATCTGATATAGTGAAGGATTTACATCAGCACATGTTTTCTTGAAAACAAAATGTAATTACTTCACTAGTATATTCATAAAAGGTTTCATAAAAGGTTGCATTTGACACATTTTAACATTGTCAGCCTCCATTGCTTATATTCAATCAGTTGAGAAACTACAGGAGATACAAGTTGATGCTGAATGTGTCTTTTGCTTTGAGAGCCCACTGTTCATATATTCATTAGTAAAGACCTTGAATGCCAGGGTGATGAACATATTATCTCCATTAAGCAGTATTCCTCAGAAACAGTGGTCTTTTTAATCAGTTCCTACCTTCATGAGTTCCAACATTTCAACCCCCAACAAGTAACAACAGTTCTTCTTCCCTGCTAAGAGTACAGCTGTGCAGTGCCCTGGATTAGCGTCTGCAAGTTTTGACAGTGTTTTGGATGTAAATGCTAGCAGAAAACTAAACACTAGGTAGTAAGTGCAAGACAATCACTGCTGACAAAGCGATGAAGTTCAATCTGTTAGTGGTCAAGACATACTGAGAAAATATCTGAAGTTAAGACTGAAGAGTCATGTACTCCTGTGGAGAAAAAACAATTCCAAAGACAGAGGGATAAATGGAAAACAGAGACTCAGAAAAGTTCCCATCTGGCCATCTACCTTGTCCATGCACTCTTCTGCTTCTCATCATTGGCTAAAGGATGCTCTTCATGTGCACTGACAAACTTGCTAAAAATGTCCAGCCACATCCTGATTTCTCGTTGTTTTAATGCCTCTCTTAACTGTTTATATTCTAGTCAAGGACAGAGCTATGTTTCACCCAGATCAGAACTGCCCTCGATTAGATTCAGATCATTCACAATTCCTCCTTTCCGTTTTTCAACTATGAATGCAGTGTTTATCATCCATTCCAGGACCCTGTGCAGAAAAGATAACAAACACAGCACTATAATCATTATTGTACAGAGGATTAATAAAAACAATTATTCCCATCTTCACTAATGGCTTCATCCAGCCCTTGAACCAACAACAGAAAGTCAGTAGTAGCTTTATTTGGAGCCTTACATGTCTTACCAAAAAAAGACTGCTCAGAACTTGTGATGTAGCACTTGTTTGCTAAGTGTGGCTAAAACTTGTGCAAAAGCAACCCCTAGTGCTAATATTAATGCAGTTATTATTCTATCTGGATCCCAAAATTTAACATTATCTTTACAGTTGTTATCATATGCATGCACACTTCCCCTTGTTTGTTTATGCTTATGGTTTATAATTATAGACATGTTTGGTGTCAATAAAGCTAACAACACCCATATCCCTGGATATATCTTAATTTTTTGCCACAGTGTGTGCATGGCTATCTGAGTGAGGTTTTTCCTGATCACTGTTAAGAGTAGGTTGGATTCAATGGGCAGGTATCCACCGCAATCTGTGGAGACACAAACATGTTTGTGACTGAGGGTTAATAATTCCTATGGTCCCTGTCATTGCCTAGTGAGTAAATCTTTCACAAAACCATGGGCTGTAGGTCTTGTCTCTTTATCAGAATCCTGCAGGGATAAAAAATAAGACAACATTACAGATATTGATGTCATATCACCTGTTGTCAAATGGTTAAGTATATAAACTCCTTTCCATACCCAAACCTGTGGTGTTTCCCCCATCATTCCTCCTTTTTGTTTTGCCAACATAGCTTTCAGGGTACCATCTGTGTGTTCAATAATGGACTGACCCATTGGAGAATGAGGGGTATCAGTGTGATATAATACCCCAAAGTGACAGAAAATTTTGTGTCCGTTGTGCAACATAGGCCAGACCATTGTCTGTCTTTATCTTCTGTGGCCACCAAGGGCGGCAAAAGCATTCTTCCAGTGTGCAATAATGTCTTTACTTTTCTCAGCTGTATGTAGAATCATAGAATCATAGAACGGTAAGGTTGGAATGGACCTCAAAGATCATCCAGTCCCAACTCCCTACCATAGACAGGGACACATCCCACTAGCACAGGTCACTCAAGGCCTCATCCAACATGGCCTTGAACACCTCCAGAGAGGGAGCAGCCACAACCTTCCTGGGCAACCTGTTCCAGTGTCTCACCACCCTCACTGCAAACAACTTCCTCCTAACATCCAGTTTCAATCTCTTCTCTGCCACTTCAAATCCAATTCCCCTTGTCCTATCATTGCAAGACCTTGTTAATAGTCCCTCTCCAGCTTTCCTGTATGCCCCCTTCAGATACTGGAAGGCTACTCTAAGGTCTCCTGGAAACCTTCTCTTCTCCAGGTTGCAGAACCCCAAATCTCGTAACCTGTCCTTATAGCAGAGTTAATGTAGCCCTCTGAGTATCTTCATGGTCTTCTCTGAACCTGCTCCAACAGTTCGATGTCCTTCCTATGCTGAGGGCTCCAGAACTGCACACAGGACTCCAGGTGGGGTCTGATGAGAGCTGAGTAAAGGGAGAAAATCCCCTCCCTTGCCCTGCTGCCCACACTGCTCTTGCTGCAGCCCAGGACTTGGTTGGCTGTCAGGGCTGTGCACGCACACTGAAGGTATAATGCACCAGAAAAGACTGGCACATGAATGTACTTAAAACATCCAAATTCCAAAATATGGGTGTGATGCTTCGGGAGTTACCTGCCCTCCCACGCTTTGTAAAATGACCCAGACTAGAACTCAACCGGATGGAAGTTAAAAGATGAAGTTGTATTTACAGCTCAGCACAATGTACAAGCAAATATACACACTATATACAAGAATATTTACAGAAATATACAAGTTAAAGGTAATACAGAAACACAACACCCCTCCCAGAAATCAGAGACCCCAGGAGGGCCTCCCAACCACCCTTCCACCTTCTCCCCACCCCTGTACCTTACCCCAAGGTTTGCCTTATGCGCAAGGTAAATTAGGAGGATCGGCCAGGGGAGTTAGAAGAAAAGTGGTTAGTGAGAATTAATTGGCAGAGGAGCCAGAGCCAGAAGCTGCTAGACCGCCCAAGCTGCTCTCCCATTAAGCAACAGACAGAGGCTGACTTATCTAATGTTTTGGTTATTGTTCCCAAATAATTTTTTTCAACAAGCATATGAGTGAAGTAGACATCACCATGTTTTCCTTTCACAGCCTATAGTGTAATTTTCTCTATTAAAATATTCCAATTATCCTCAAACCAGCACAATGGGTAATATCTGCTTACCAAAGTTGTCATGCAATCAGTCCCTTGGGGTTAACAGCCATTGGTAAAGGACCTGCATGTTGCTGGCAGTCTCCAGAAGAAGCAACAATGTATTTTACCTGTGATATTTTAATGCCAAATTGTCAGGCCAAACTATGGTTACCTTGATGAAAAAAGGCATGTGAGACATGGGCATGTGATAAACAGTCAGGTAATGGAACTCCCCACAAGGGAGTTTCTAGATTGTCTGTTAAATTATTTTCTTCTGCTACACAACCCAGTAATGATGTATGGCTACACACATGTACACATAAAAAGATTATTTTCTATGTGCCACTACAAACTAAACCCTTTTTAATAATAATGTAAATAGTTTTTCATTACTTATTTCTTTTAACAGTACTTTACCAATTTACCTAATAATGTCTGCAACATAGGCTGATTCTTTGAATATATTCAAGAGTTGTTCTTTAAGATGTTTTAAGGCTATAGTAATAGCCTGCAATTCTGTCAGTTGAAGTGAACCTTCTCCTTTGTCAGTTATTTTTTTTTTGCCAACCATTATGCCCTTTCCATACCACAACAGCCTTTCCAGATTTTCCTGGCCTGTCAGTAAAAACTATTATGCCCTGTATGGATGTAGAGCTACACAGAGACCTTTTGACCATAGTATGTACTAATGGGAACTTAAAAAAAATTTGTTACTGGGAATGTTGTATTCTATCTATCCTGCAAAACCACTTAAGGCACATTGAAATTCTGTACTGTTGGTCAGAAACCATTCCAAAAAAATCCTTTTGAATCAGTAGGACAACAGCTGTTAGGTCTTGCTGACTAATTTGCTGAAATCATTGCTGACCTTTGATGATCATTTGAGCTATGAGTTCTAGTTGTGTGCTCACTGTTTGTCTTGGCTGATGGGGAAGGAAAAGTCATTCTAATATATGTAATGGATCTTTCCACAAATCATTCCATTGACCCATAATTCCCACTTGATGACATTCTTGTATCACTACATATGACTTGATAGGCGTTCCCTCCCAAACTCAGTAAAGATGTTTGGTTCCTATGACTTTTTTTACTTGGCATAAAGCTTCCTTTGCTGCCGCTGCTATTTCTTGAGGTGACAGCAAATTCAACTCTTCCTGCAATAATTGAAACAAAGGTCTCACCCAATTAATACATCCCAATATTTTTGTAAATCATTAAGTGTGAATATCTTTTGAGATAACTGTATCTGATGTGATATTATTGTTTGGTCTAATATTTTTACTCCCAGTTTTTACTTCCAAGTTTTTTGTGTTTGAACCTTTTGAGGTGCTATCTGTAGTCCAGAACTTGCCACTTGCCCCAGATAACATGGGGCAGATTTCTGCTAATTTCTCTTTTGTCAGAGCAGCTACTAAAATGTCATTCATGTAGTGATAAAAAAACAAACAAACAAACAAAAAACCCCAAACAAAACCAAACACCAACAACCAGTCTAAAATAGTTTGTCATACCATCATTAAAGCATGGGCAACATATCACTGACAAATGGCAGGACTGTTTTTCATGGCCTAGGGCAAAAGATTCCACTGATAACATTGTGCTGGCTCTTCATTATTGATAGCAGGCACTGAGAAAGCAAACTTTGAGGCATCAAAAAGAAAATGGTGAGAAAACAATCTTTCAAATCAATAATAAATATGCTCTATGTTGCTGGTATCATAGCCAGAGAAGGCATCCCAGGTTGTAAGGCTTCCATATTCACCATCACAGCATTGCCTTTCCTTAAGTCATGCAATAAACACCATTTGCCAGATTTGTTCTTAATTACAAATACTGGGGTATTCCAAGGATTAACAGAAGCCTCAATATGATTCTACTCCAATTATTCCTGAGCTAACTCATAGAGGGTGTGCAGTTTTTCTTTTGTCAGGGGCCACTGGTCTACCCATACAGGTTCTTTAGAAAGCCAGGTTAAGGGTATTGTTGAGTATCGAGTGCTTTCTCTCACAGTGACCCCTATGAAAAACCCTTAATTCCAATGGATACTCCCCCCGTACTCAACACATCCCGTCCCCAATGTGCTGATTTGAGGCTAATTGGAATATTTTAATGAAAAAATTAAATCATAGGCTGTGAAAAGCAAACAATGGCGGTGTCTACTGCACTCATCAGCTTACTGAGATGTATAAGAACAAGAATACAAATATAGATAAGATTAGAGAGTGTCTTGTTCTCTCTGGGAGCTGCTGTGTCTTCAGTCCTCTCTGTTGTGTAACCTAACTAACCACTCTGCTTCTAACTCCGCTTACCCATCCTCCAAACTCACCTTGAGCGTAAGTCAAACCCTGAGGTAAGGTAGAGGGGTGGAAAGAAGGTGGAAGGGTGGTTGGGAGCCCCTCCTGGGGTCTCTGATTTCTGGGAGGGGGATTGTGTTCTTGTATTACCTTTAACTTGTCGATGTCTGTAACCATTCCTGTCTATTGTGTCTATCTCTACTTGGACATTGTGCTAAGCTGTAAATACAACTTCAGTCCTTAACTACCATCTGGCTCAGTCTAGTCTGGGTGCTTTTTTTCATAGCATGGGAGGGCAGGTAACTCCCAAACCATCACACCCAAAGATTTAGAGGTACTTGAACTATATATGATTGAATGGTTGCGATATGACCCTCTGGACTCATGACATGTACCATTCTGCTGCTTATCCTACATCCTGACTCCAGCCAGGGCTGCCCCTGCTGACATTGTAGGCCATCCTGGAGGCCATGTAGCAGCAGAAATAATGGTCACATCTGCTCCTGTGTCAACCATTCCTGAAATCTGAATATTAGATGGATTTGCACTCTCCATGCTAACTGTACATGTCATATTTGGTCTATCAGTTGGTATTGATTGAGCCCAAAAGATCTGCATCACACCAGTCAACTCAAAGCCATGTGCCCCTCCGATTGTTGTTTCTGCCACAGGAACTTGAGAAAATAAAGACACAAGTTGAGCAATACAACTTCCCTTCAAAACAGTAACTGGTGGAGTGGGTGTAGATACCATTACCAAAATTTGATCAGTAAAGTCAACATCAATGACCCAAACATGGACAAATAATTCTTGTAAAGTGGTACTAGAGTGTGCAACCAGTAAAACACTCAAACCCCATCCCAAGGGTCTCCATGCATCCAGGGGAATTTTATGAACATTTCCATCCATACTTGTTATATCTATTGCTATTGGTACTTCCGTTCCAGCACTTCCTGTTGTTTTCTCAGTGAGCTTGCAGCAAAGGCCTGAAGGGGCTTTGAGGGTGCACTAGAGTTGGAGCACAATGCCCTCCAGTGCTCTGCATCCCATTTCCTGGATGAGGCTTTTCAAAAAGCTGACTATGTATATACTAACGTATATGCTGTGGTGATTGAGAGATGAGACTCTGACAATGCAAGTATGAAAGCAAATTTATTGATGTAACAGCAGAGTATTTATATACTCACAGCTGCAAGTGGATTTTTCCACTAGTTTGCTCAACAGTTACATTGTAGTCTTGACCAACTTCCTCAAGACAAAGCAACATGTAATTTTCTTGTTCCTAGAATGGCATCCCAGTTTGCTATTTCCAGGGCTTTCTTCCTACCAGAGTCAGAATGTTCATATCTTGCATCAGTTGTACAGAACTTCTCGCTTGACTACCCAGGTGCCCCCCCTACATCTTCCCCTTTCTACTTAACCACTAGAATTCTCTTCATAGATCTGTCCATTGATTCTTGCAGTCATTGCAAAATACATGGCAGAAAAAATCCTGTAAGATTAAAACAATAACTAATATATAAATCACTTATAATCAATCCTAAAAAAAAAAAAAAGTATTATTCTGCAATTCCCAATTCTGTCTATACTCATATTATCTAAAAACAACTACAAAACCGCAACTTCTGAAGATTCACTTTTTATCCATCTCAACCCTGAAGAACATAATGACAGGGTCCAGGAGAATGTATTCAGCTTCTCACCCAGACACTCAGGAACCTTAGAAGAGATGGTTAGAGGTTCTCAGAACAGTTTCATGTTCTTTACTGGAATCCACCTTGGTCCCCTTTCTGTGGAAACACGAACATAACCTCTTTCCCAAGTTACAAGGGGGTAGAGCCCCATAATTTTACTTGTTTCAAGGTCCTTAATAAGCACTGGGTCTTTCTGCCTTGTTTCTAATGGCAGTTTTTTTCCAAAACGCTTCACAATAGAGGGGTTTTGATCTATCATGGAGCAATTAAAAAAGTTAAAGACATAGAGTGCTTTCTGTAGTCACTCATGTGCTGTAAGTCCCCACATCCCCCATTTCTGTTGTAGTAAAAAAGGTTTCAATAAAGCATTGACCTGCTTTATTATAGCTTGCCCTGTGGGAGAGTGGCATATGCCTGTAATATGTGATACTCCCCAAAGACTCAAAAAGGTAGCTACTCTTTGTGAAATATATGCCAATCCATTGTCAGTTTTAATTGTTTTAGGTACACCTAGGATGGAAAATGTTCCTGAGAAATATTGACAGACATTTTTAGCGGATTCTCCTGTATGACAGGACGCAAATAAAGCTGCAGGCAATGGAGCATGTTGGGGTTGTTAATTGACAGTCTTTGTTAGTTGTTGCTTCTGTAGATGTCAGCGCTTTATTAGAGGTTACTACTGTAGCTCAATCACTCAACTGTTTTAAGGACTCTTAACACTAGCCACCAGGTTGTTACACATGAAGTAGCGACTGCATCACCTTTAGTGCCAGCATCAAAAAACACATTTCCCAGTTCTTTCCAAGTCCTCTCCTGAAAGGCAGTTTGTGCATGTGCTCCATGACCATTACATTTGCTCCAAAGTAATAAAGTCCTTAAAGTTTATTCTTCCTATTTTATGCCCCTTTTATCTAATATCTTAATAAATGAGGTTAGTGTAGACTTCTTTTCATGAGACATCTGCATACCCATTGTTCTCAGTGGCTCACCTGTTCAGGTGTCTATTCGATCTGTATCCATGGCTCAGCTCTGCCATCCTGTTAAGCTACATCAAGCTCCATTACCACCATTTTTCTTCCACAGCCAAAAGTTCCTCGCATGGGGCACCAATTGTCACTGAGCAGTAGTAATGGACGAAACAGTGACAACTTTCGGTTTCATGTAGGAGCCACTTATTTGCCTCTCAGGTGCCCTTTTACCTCTTCTTACAACTGATCATGCACCTCACAAATACATACAACTGGCCATCTACCTTGTTCACATGCTCTTCTGCTTCTAGTCATTGGCTAAAGGGTTCTCTTCACGTGCACTGGCAAACTTCCTAAAAATGTCCCCTCACATCCTGGTTTCTCACTGTTTTAATTCCTCTCTTAATTGTTTACATTCTAGTCAAGGATAGAGCTGTGTTTCACCAAGATCAAAACCACCCACAGTCAGACTCAGAACATCCACAAACTGAGCATGGCAAAGTTTCCAGGTGGACAAGTTTGAAGCATTGAAGTTTGTCACACAGCAAAGCTGGTCTGGAGCACGGCAGATCAGAGCACAATGGCAGAGCAGACAGCAAAGCGGAACACCTTATTTTTCAGTTGCATTCATATTTATTAATTACCCAAGTCTCATGGCTCATTTGACCACAGAGCTTCACCAATCAGAATGGCACTTTGCCAAAAATGACCATATTAGGTGAAACCTGGAGCTTGCTTTATCCTTATTTGGGAGGACTCAGGCCATGCGTAAACAAATGTGTATATTTTTTTTTTGCACCAATGCAGACTTGGTGGCTCCAAGCCTTTTGTCTTCTTTCCCACACCGCTCACCCCTCAGTAGAGGGGGAAAGGAATCATGGAATCATGGAATAATGCCTGGACAAGCCAGGACATGTATTAGGCCTGTATTGGCCTTCCACAACAGAGTCTGCAATGACCTACCCCAAAATAAGCTATAGATTAAGTTGCTAGTCCCACATAATACAATGTGGTACAGGTGCAGGCCTACATGAGAAGAAACCAGTCTGGCACCTCAGACAATGGTCTTGGAACCTAAATATGGAACTGCTGTCATAAGGGACTGATGTCCTAGTGTTGTTAAGGAAACCATGAACTCAAGTGAACTTTGCTCACTATAATGTCATTATAATATCAAAACACACCTCCTCACCTCAGACTACCCATCTCCAAGGTAGACCATACCTTGGACTCAAGTCCTTAGGTCCAGACCACACCTTGGTCACTCATCCTTGACATGCATGTAAATCTTACATTGTGGGGGGCACAAGGTGTGGAGAGAGGCAGAGTTCAGTCATGTGCAGGTGTGAAGGGAAATATAAAAGATGCCTTCAACAGGTGAACTTCTTATCTTCACTACTCTTGCTCTCTCTCTTTCTCAACAACAGCAGCAGAAGAGATATTTTCTAGCAACAAGAAGAAAGAAGGCTACAACAAGACAGGAGGACAAGCAGAACTGGGCCCCGCAACCAGAAAGAAGTCTTTGGGACCCTCGCTATAGCTATAGGACCTCCTTCCCCTTTCCCCTCTTCTCCCCTTTCTCCTGTCACTCTTGTTCGCCTCTTATGGCCAAAAAATAAAGTTCTACTGTTGATTGAAGTAAAGCCCCTTGGTGTGAGTTGCCTGTGATTTGCACTGTCATATCACACTAACAAGCCACCACAAGTTCACTTGTCAGAGCGTAACAAAGCTGGAATTAAAAAACTTCTTAGACACTGCTGTGCATAAGAAGAAACATTTCTTTAATCAGCACTGGGCTCAATGGGGAATTGCTCCCAAAGTCCATCAGACCAAAAGAAAGTTTTTGTGACTATTTATATACAAGCTCCTACAAAGTCACACCTACCTAATACATGTTCATGGGGTATGATTCAATGGAATATTTGTGTATCCATACCTGTGCAAGTGGTTTGAAGTCTCTCAAATCCCCTGCTCCAATTACCTTTGATGGCATCAATGACACTTTCTCACACCTGAATCATAAACTCTTTTTCTTATCTATGGTTAGCTTGCATACTTGATCACTATTGATTAGGAAATGAAGCAAAAAGTTTGAACTCATGACTAAACAATATGGTTTGTAATAAAACCAATATATTCCAAGACAGGTAAGCGAAAGGTGAGAAACTCTTGGAAAAAACA
Source organism: Eubucco bourcierii (assembly GCA_013396675.1). Taxonomy (NCBI): domain Eukaryota; kingdom Metazoa; phylum Chordata; class Aves; order Piciformes; family Ramphastidae; genus Eubucco; species Eubucco bourcierii. Next base: position 31,351 of record VWZE01022410.1, read on the forward strand.
AAGGAAGGAATTAAAAAAAGGCCTAAAGCCTAAGCTCTTCAATCTTTGGAATGTGAACTCAGGGTAATAAAGCAGGTTTAAGGCCTGTTATTTAAGATGAAAATATGTGGTGGTTTTGGTTTTTTTTCAAAGCTAAAAATATCAGTCTATTGCATATTAATGGATGCTGTTTCATACAGGTAAATACTCTCTTTCTTGATTTGATTAATTTATTCTTTTCTAATTACCAAGACAGATGATAAGTACACAGTGAATTGTTAATGTAGGCTTACCATGCATTCACAAAATTTTATTTTGTTTCTGTTTTGCATCTTTCCACATTATTCCCAATATAGTCTGTCATTGCCATTTTGACTGCCACTGATCCAAAGAATTAAAAAGCCTCTTGCTCAACCTAAATTTGTTTTTACTTTTCTTTTTTTTTTCTTCTGTATATCCAAGATATTAAATACATTTCAGTCAGATTTCAGGGTCATGTACACAGCTTATCATCAATGGTAAAATAGAGACGTCTTTAAGATTCCTTTTTTTAAGGTTGGTCAGAAACCTGTTGTCGTGGTAGGCCTAACTATGCCAAAATAGGCTTATACATGTCCTGGTTTGCACAGACATGTTTATTTTCTGCTCTCTCTCATTCTGTTTTGGGGAGAAGCAATCATGGGGAAAAAGACAAAGAACCTGGAGCCACTGAGTTTACCTTGGTCCTTTGCAGCCTGCAGTAAACAAGGTACACAGGCTCAGTTTGTGTATGCCTTCTGCAAGGCTGTGCTCTGCCCTAAAAAGGGTAAAGCAAGCCTATGGCTTCACCTAATATGGTCAAACTTGGCTAACTGACATTCTGATTGGCTATTGTGTGTCGTAAGGCCCATTAGTCTCAGGCTGTATTGGTAAAAAGGGATGAGCAGGTGACACAACCTGCTCTGCCATTGTATCCATGCTCTGCCATTGCATTCATGCTCTGCCATTGTATTCATGCTGCCATATATCTTAAACTGCCTGGAAACTGCCTTCCAAAGATTTAGCAGGATCAGGCTCTAAATGCCTCCACACGGTCAGCTTGCACAGCCAGTGTTACACCATGCTGAGACTGCACATCACAAGACATCCTGCCTGCACCTGAAAGTCTCCTACCAAGACAAGAAGTCCTGGAGATGCACAGATCATCCAGAGGAGATCAGGATCACGTCAGAGATGTCTGCCTCCTTTTCCCAGCAGCCTGAGAAGAACCAGAAGTCTCAGTGGATGACAAGAATTCCCTGAAAGCTTTTGGGTACTGTCTGAACCTGTAGCCAGCCCTGCCAGTCGGGAGAGCATTTTGTGAGTAAATATTTAAAACCTCTTGTAACTCACCATTGCCTTCTGCCATAAGCAGAAAGGAGCTCCTGAGTCCATCTAGTGGGCAAGTGGAGTATTGACCACAAGCGGTACACTAACTGCAAAGCCGTCTCTGCCAATTCAATCAAGTTCAATTAATGTTACATATTATCAGTAGTTATTGCTAGATCCTGTTATTACCTGTATAAAGTTTCCATGACAGATGCAAAAAACTGGTTATTATTAAAATTAGTGATTGGGGTGGTGAGAGTTCTGAATATTTAATATTAATAAAAAATACTAATTTTTTAAAATTTCACATTAATTACCCCTCCACTACACCTGTCCAATCTGACTTTGAATGTTTCCAGAGATGGAGCATCTACCACCTCTCTATTGTTTCACTGCCTGCATTGTAAAAACTTTCTTCCTTATATCTGCTCTGTATTTCCACTCTTTTAGTTTGAAACCGTTAGTCCTTGTTACTCCTGTACTGCCACAACAGTCCCAGCCAAAATAAAATTCTCGATCCCTCTCATAGGCCCCACACTTATAAGTACTGAAAGATCACAATAAAGTCTCTCGAGAGCTCTGTCTTCTCCAAGCTAAGGTTTTCCAATCCCAGCCCCCTCGGACTTCTCTCCATTTGTTGATCCATACAATTAGCTGTGCAGTATAACTCTGCCATGTATGTGGGGATACATACATCAGTTTCTGTGTTTTAAAGTACAGATAGTTTAACAAAGAATTCACTAAACCAACTTACTTGGATGTAGAATCATAGAATCAGAGAATCATAGAATGGTTAAGGTTGGAAAGACCTCAAAGATCATCTAGTTCCAACCTCCTGCCATAGGCAGGGACACCTCTCACTATTACAGGTCACTCGAGGCCTCCTCCAACCTGACCTTCAACACCTCCAGGGAGGGAGCAGCCACAACCTCCCTGGGCAATCTGTGCCAGTGTCTCACCACCCTCGCTGTAAAGAACTTCCTCCTAACACCCAGTCTAAATCTCCCCTCTACCTGTTTAAACTCATTGCCCCTTGTCCTGTCATTACAAGACTTTGTGAAGGCAAACGATTAATGCTTTTTAGATTAGAAGATGTTTAAGTATCTTTTCTAACTCCAGTGCTAATGTTGCTCTTTAAATCGATGAAACACCAGAAAATTAGGGTGTGATATGTTTCTCAAAATTCTCATTATGGAAACTCTGGACCATGAAAATATTAAAGATTCTGGTTAACTGCATAATTCAGTCTACAGACAAAAGAACTCAGGGGAACAGGGACAGGGATGAGCAGGTGTAAGATTATTTGGTCTCCTCTAGTGCAAAGGAACAGTGGTTTTACAACAAAGAAGTGCTGCTGATTTGGAAGAGAGAGAGATGGGGAGTATGATCTTTTGGAAGAGTTAAGACTTCATGAGCTGCAACTGTGGAAAGAAACAAGGTAAGTTTTTCTCCTTTCTCTGGTTACCACACTCACAGGAGAGACGGCCTGGCAGATGACAGAAAGCAAGCATCTCCTGGGGTATAGTGTTAGGATAACCTGTAGTATCTTTGTAACCATCCTGATATCTCACGTGGATTTATTAAGATCTGGATTAGATGGTGTAGAAAATGCTGTGCTATAGAATTAATGTCCTAGGTTGACCTATTATCTGGAACTGAAGTAGGCTGTGACTTGTTAAGTTTACTTGGAAACAGTGTCCTCATTGTAAAAACTCTCCTAAGATTTTATGCAAGTAATAAATGTAGGTTTGGTCCCGCTAATTATTTTACTTGCAACTGAAATATTAAGAAATACTGAATGAAGCCAGATAACTTTGAAAAGAAAGGTGTTTGAAAGCCATCCCACTTATATGAATGTCTCTATTTTTGATTATTTTTTTTTCGTTGCATACTGTTACTGCAATATTCACAACAATGGCTCTTCCTATAAGATTTCATTCTATGTGTCTGTGGTCATTCCTGTTCCTGTTCTTCATAGGATTAGTGCTTCTTATGTGGCCACTTTACCTGCTAGTGAGAAGTGTGAGCAATCGGTATCAAGATGAGCGTCTCTCTTCCACTTCAGTGATGCTATTATGATCCCAAATGGGATTAAATTACAGTTAAATTACTTTTGGTGCTACTAAGCTAGGAAAGAAATATGTAAAAAGGTGGGGTTTTTTTAGGATTGTGCAGCTCATCTCTTGTGTAACATCAGTTCAGTATTGTGAAGACTTGTAACAGTATCATTTATCACCAGCACATAGTTAGACAATAGACGCATTATTTTTATGATGACAAAGTATTAAAATGTCCTTTTTAGTCTTTCTTTTCCTACCTTTTTATTTTCTATTATGTTTTTCCCCCATTTCTCATCTTCTCCTGAAACAGGACTATTGAAATAGCAGTGTGTTTAAAATAAACATAACATCCTCTCAATTTTCATCGTTGTGATCAGTTTAAACCATGACAATACCAGGCATTACCTTAAAAATCACTGTTGGAGTTGATTGATTTTGGTTTTTTCCCATTTCTTTGTTTTTCTCTCATTTGAATCTAAAGTAAAGCAGTGAGAACCATAAAGAGTCTCTCTTAAAATTGTCAAATTTTAAAGCACTATGCACAATGTCTTGCTTCCTGAGGCACAAAAGATCCATATTGTACAATTAAAATGTGTTATTACTTTGTTGTTCCCACCTACTTCCTGCCATTTAGAGTTCACTTTTGCCTAATACAGAAAGATTATTTTTCCTCTGACTTTAATTTTTACTTCTGCAATATTCAGTTGAATTGTTGGGATGGTTTGGGAGTTACCTGCCCCCTCCCACATGATAAAAATCACCCAAACTATACTCAGCCACCTGGAAGCTAAGGACTGAAGCTCTATTTACAGCTCAGCACAATGTACAAGCAGAGATACACACAACAGACAGGAATAGTTACAGACATATACAAGTTAAAGGTAATACAGAATCACAATTCCCCTCCCAGAAATCAGAGTCCCCAGGAGGGGCTTCCCACCATCTTCCACCTTCTTTCCACCCCTCCACATTACCCCAGGGTCTGGTTTATGTACAAGGTGAGTTTGGAGGATGGGCAAGGGGGGTTAGAAGCAGAGTGGTTAGTTAGGTTAACAGAGAGGAGAAGACAAGAACAGCTCCTGGAGAGAGAGACTCTCTGTCTTATCTGTATTTGTGCTCTTCTTCTTATACATCTCAGCAAGCCTATGAGTGAATCAAGTATCACCAGTGTTTGCTTTCACAGCCTAAAATATTTTTTTAATTAAAATATTCCAATTAGCCTCAAACCAGCACACCAGACCACTTCCCCACCCCAGGTGGGCTTAACCTGGAACGAATTACTATCTTGTATCAATATTAGCTATATCTGAAATTGTAGATATTTCTTCCATCTCTGACTACTTTAAGCATTATTTTCTTCAGCTTGATCTGACTCCTTCCTGATGGTAGAAAAAAGGTGTTTAAGGTAGGGGAGTTACAAATAGGTCTAGGGAAGAGAAAACCAGATACAAAATATATATATAACCAGACTGATGACAATGAATGGAAGGGATCTCCACCATGGGGCAGAAACTGGCCATGTGGTAAGACAGGTTCAGCAGGAACAAAGGTGGTATCAAGCAGATAGGTAGGCCAGGACAGAGAAACAGGCAGTTCCTCTGTTTCTATAGGGAGTCCAAACAGGAATTGGGAGTTGGCTAAACACTACACTCGGGGTCAAGCATCACTGGGGTCAAGTTCTGACCACTCCCTCCACCCGGGAGGGTTAACTCTTTAAGCTCAACCAGACTGTGAATTTCTCTGCAGCAATTGAAGTCACACAGTGAGAAAACAGTTAGATTGAAAGTTTCAGAGTTTAAAAACAATAATGAACTGATAACATTTTGAATAACAGATAACACAAAAGGTAGTAAGGTAAGTTTGTTCAATAAACCCTAAAGTTCAAAACATCCTTTGATCTGCTTGGAAAAAAAGTGTGGATTTACATCCTGTGTGTTACACCTCAATAACTGAGTTCCCCAACTTGTGCGTTTGTTCTTCTCTCCAGTTTTATAACCCCAAACAAGCTAAGCTAAATTGACAGGGTAAATATCCGCTAAAACATTTATTTTGTATCATTGACAATTCTATTTCTGAAGAAAACACAGTGTTAGCTTAGACAATTTGCTGCTAGCCTGTTGAAGCTCTTTGATGTGCATTGGCTACAGAAGCTCTGCCCATGTGCAAGATTTTCTTGCCATTCATTAATCTCTGGATAATATATTTGTGATTACCAAAGTAATGTCAGCAAGTCTTTATGCTATTTAACATCTTAGAAAATTTGTTGTTACTGTTGAAATGACTTTCGTGTGTCGAAAAATGTGTGATCTATCTAGACAGGATATTCCTCAATTTGAGTGGAATTACTGCTAAAAGATGCTTTTGTGAGATTCTGGAAGTGAGTGGAGAGCAGGAAGTGACAGTGTCACAGGTGGAGTTTACAGGACACACTGTAGGTGATTGAATTGGTTCTGGGAATTACCGAGGCAGGAATTATAAATTATGTAGTTATTTTATTTCTCAAAAGCCCCACCCACAAACTCTATACAAATTAGTTAGATTGTGTTCAAAATTCATTTGGGAAGATCTTCACAAGGATGCTTATAGGGAATGTAGTAATGCAGGAAAATCAGAACATTGGATAAGGTTTGCCACAAAACAGCTTTGCCTCACTTACAAATAAAGGCAGCCTGGAGCCCTAGAGAACACCTGTGCTACTCACAGAGGTGGAGTAGGAGTTTGGAGCTGGTCCCTTGGCTCATTTGCAGCAGTGTCTGGAACTGCAAATTGTGATCCAGCAGTGGATCCCTGTGGCACAGGATCCAGTGTGAACAAACTTGCCAGAGTCCAAACTGACTGCAGACTCTTCTGCCACAGGCACAGAGTGTGGGGCAGCACAGGGCCAAGCCAGGTTGCTCAGCAGTGTGCCCACCAAGGGTGGCAGTTTACAGCAGAGGCAGGTCCCTGCAGCAGACAGGCAGGATGTGGCAGTCTGAAAGCAGGGACTGTGCTTTCTCCTCACCCTTCTTCCAGATGCCTCTCAATGTCTGACTCCAGGTCCGACTCAGGGTCCCCCTCAAGGTCCAAATCAAAGTCCCCCTAGACAATGTGCCCAGTTGCCATATATCTGTGCTGGGGCTATTTACTCTTCCTGGTTCAAGCCCACAGGAATGGGGTAAGGAACTTTGCACCTATTTCTTTTCACATTCCAAACCCCTGGAGCCAGAGGTGGGGGGGAGCGAAACAGTTTCATGCCCCATTCAAACCTCTGATGGGGCAGGAACTTGGGTGTGCCCTGCCACAGTGATCCAAGAATTTGGTCATGGAGGCTCCTGGCATAAAACAGGAATGACTTCTTGGTGCCCAGTTCAGAATAACCAATGTCTTCCTCCACAAACATGAGCATGAGGAAAGTACCTGTTTCACAAAACAGGCATGCACAGAATATGATCCTTTCTTGTCCAGTGTGCAAGTGTACAGTGTACAGCTGTATTGCTATAATGATTTATTTTTCCTTTCTTGAACTCCACTGTTAGAGCTCATTCTCTCTGTTGCTGGATGTGCTCTGGCTGGTAGCACTGCTATTTGTTGCTATGGAAATTGATGCTAGAAGCTGCAGGGCTTGTGGGAGTGTTCTGTGTAAATCACTTAATGGAACATGACATTGTCAGACATCCATTATCTTTCATTTATAGCAATATAATTTTCTGTCCTGCTTTTCTGGGTTGCTATCTCTTGCTGATTAATAGCCCTGGTACAATGGTTTTGTTTGTTTGTTTTTTTTTTTTTTTTTTACATATTGTGGTCTTATTTCCAGTCTTTGCCCGTCTATATCCAGGTTCTTGCTACATAGGTTTAAAATAAATGTACGCTACTATAAATTGTCTCCCATCTTCATGTCAACCTAATTTTCTTAGAAATCTGTAAAATAATGGTAGACATATTCTATAACAATAGGTAAATAATCTGTGTTGTTTACATCATATAAACCAAGTTAGGCCATGGCAGTGATTACGTCAATAGAGAATCTTAATTTTTCCATTGCCTTTTAATTCCATGTAAAACCAGGGGTGGGAGGTGGGGGGTGGGTNAAGATGCTTCTTACTTACTATAAAGTGGAAAAAATCTGAACTGGAGAATCAATTGACATCTGAACTGGAGTATCAATTGACATCAGCATTTTAAATAATATTTGTTCATCTGTAGGGAGAAGAACCAATCTTCTTTTTCTGGTAGAACTTGAAAAGCTGTCCTTACATATGTGAGAGATCTGAAAATGGTTCTTGATGAACCAGAAGAATTTCTTTTTGCTCCTTTCCTTGTTTAAGCTTCCATTTTCAAGTCCATATTCTCTGTAGGGAAACATGCTGGAATGACACTAAAATAAACTCTCTCTTGTGTTTCACAGCTATGTCTCTGACCAGTATTCATCTTTTTATTTCTGTGGCTGTGATCTCAGCCTCTGGAGCTGCTCTGTCTCTGTGGCAGTTTGGAGGACTGGTACGGTGTAGTGGCTTCTAGAGAACAGAACATGCCCTCCTTCTATCCTGAGCTAGCATCTCTGCAAGAGAGGTAGATGAAGTGTAGGTAGAGCCGCAGCTGCAGCAGGTGACATAAATGCCTGAAGAAACCCGATGAAGTCAGCAGAGGGAGGTGTTGAGTCACTTGGGTGCATTGCTGAATTCTCTTGGTAGGCCACACTGTCAGGAACAACAATGGTTGCAACTCAGCCTAAAGCTGTTTCCGAAAGAACCCAGACAGAGATACAACAAAAACATGCAGGTATCCACACTGTGGAGAATGCCAGAATCTCTCCCTTCTCATGGTAGACTGCAGGGACTATATCTGTGTCAACTGTGTGCAACCAAATGACCTGCTCAGCCTAGTCGCTAAGCTGAAGTGAGAAGTTGAAAGGCTATGGACTATTAGGGAGTGCAAGAAGGAGTTAGACTGGTGGAGTCAGACTCTACCACCCCTCAAACAGTCCCGAAAGCCATGCATAAGTCAGGACGTTGAGAGTTCCCTACCCTCTTGCCAGCTTCCGAAACAGGATGACCCAGAAGCTACAGATCTGTGGAGACAAATTCACAGAATCACAGAATCAACCAGGTTGGAAAAGAGCTTTGAGATCATCAAGTGCAACATAGTATCTAACAACATCTAATCAACTAAACCATGGCACTAAGTGCCACATTCAGTCTTAAACACTTTTAGGGACAGTGACTCCACCACCTCCCTGTGCACCCCATTCCAATGGCCAATCACTCACTGTGAATACTTTTTTTTTTTCTAACGTCCAGCATAAACCTCCCCTGGTGCAGCTTGAAAATATGTCTTCTTGCTCTGTCAGTGCCTGGGAGAAGAGACCAGTTCCCATTTGGCTACTCTCCTTTCAGATAGTTGCAGAGAACAATAAGGTCTTCTCTGACCCTCCTCTTCTCCAGGCTAATCAACCCTACCTCCTTCAACCTCTCCCCATAGGATCTGTGCTCCAGACCCCTCACCAACCTTGTTGCCTTTCTCTGGACATGTTCAACCATCTCAATCTCTTTCTTAAATTGAGAGGCCCAGAACTGGACACATGTGAAGGTTTGGGAGTTCCCCCACCCCCCACACTTTGTAAAATGACCCAGACTAGCACTCAGCTGGCTGGAAGTTAAATGATGAAGCTATATTTACAGATTTGCACAATGTACAGCAGATATTTACACTATATACACAATATTTACAGAAATATACAATAAAAGGTAATACAGCAACACAACTCCCCTCCCAGAAATCAGAGACCCCAGGAGGGGCTCCCAACCACCCTTCCACCTTCTCCCCACCCCTGTACCTTACCCCAAGGTTTGCCTTACGTGCAAGGTAAATTAGGAGGATCGGCCAAGGGGGTTAGAAGAAAAGTGATTAGTGAGGATTAATCAGCAGAGGAGCCAGAGCCCAGAAGCTGCTAGATCCCACCCGCAGCTCCTGCTCAAGCAAGCGACAGAGAGAGACACATTTATCTATTGTTTTGGTTAGTGTTCCCAAACATTTCTCCAGCAAGCGTATGAGTGAAGTAGACATCATGATGTCTTCCTTTCACAACCTATGGTGTAATTTTGTCTATTAAAATATTCTAATTAGCCTCAAACCAGCACAACACAGCACTCGAGTTGTGACCTAACCAGCACTGAGTACAGGGGCAGAGTGACTTCCTTGGTCCTGCTGACCACACTCTTCTTGATACAGGCCAAGATACCATTAGCCTTCTTGGCTACCTGGGCACATTGTTGGCTCATGTTCAGTCATCTGTCAAACAGTACTCCCAGTTCCCTTCTTCCTGGCCACTCCCCAGCCACCCTATCTAGTGCCTGTAGCGCTGCAAGGGGTTGTGGCCAAAGTATAGGACCTGGCACTTAGACTTGTTAAATCTCATGCTGTTTGACTCTGCTGATCTATCCAGCCTGTCAAGGTCATTCTGCAGAGCCCTCTTACCCTCCAACAGATCTATGCTTGCTCCCGTCTTGGTCTCACCTGCAAACTTACTGATGGAGGACTCAATCCTCTTGTCCAGATCATCAATAAAGATAATAAACAGGACTGGACCCAATATCTATCCTTGAGGACACCACTTGTGACAGCTGCCAACTGGATGTGACAACATTCACCACCACTCTCCGAGCCTGGCTAGTTCTTAACCCATCACAGATTGCTCCTGTCCAAGCCATGGGCTGCCAACTTTACCAGGAGTTTGCTATGGGATATGGTGTATAAGACTTTGCTGAACTCCAGCTAGACTACATCCACAGCCTTCCCCACATCCATCAGGTGAGTCACTTAGTCATGAAACTAGATCAGGTTAGTCAGGCAGCATCTGCTCCTCCTAAATCCATGGTGGCTTGGTCTGACCCCTTGGCTATCTTGTAGGTGGGCTGTGAACGCACTCAGTATGATCTGTTCCATAATCTTGCTTGGCACTGAGGTCAGGCTGACAGGCCTGTAATTTCCTGGTTCCTCCTTCTGGCCCTTATTGTGTTATCACACTGGCCGGTTTCCAGTCATCTGGAACCTCTTCAGTGAGCCAGGACTGTTGATGGAGAACATCTTGGCTGGTATGGCACTCCAATAGCCACTGAAACACCCCAGGTGCCCCAGAAGAATAGATTTTCTGGGTTTGGTGAACCTGTTTTCAACAAAAGCTATGTTCTGCAAGGGAAAACAATCAACAGTAGCTATGAGAGCTTGTCTAGTTTACATCCTTCAGAGAGACTAGGAGGGAACGAGCCTACTATCAAAACATCCACAGTAGAGAAGAAAAGATGGGTGCTTTTTCATCCTGTTGAGTCACTGGGGACTCAATTCTGAAGGGTATTGAAGGTTCTGTATTTAGATCTGATCCACTCCTTAGGGAAGTATGCTGCCTCCCAGGAGGTGGATGAGCTTGAATGAGGCCTTGAACACTAGTACGAGACTAGTGGGAGGTGTCCCTGTCTACGGTAGGGAGTTGGAACTAGATGATCTTTGAGGTCCCTTCCAACCTTACCATTCTATGATTCTATGAATCCTTCCTGGGGCCAGGGTTAAGGGTATAGTGAGAAAACTTCCTACCCTGGTCTGTCCAATTGACTGCTACCCATTGATTGGTTTCCAAGTAGGGAATGATGAAATTTCAAGAAGTTTGAGAGCAAAGGAAAAATATTTCAGTCCTGGAATGAATGGTGAAGGGGTCAGGAACACATATAGTATTTGCTTCTGTCCCACCATGAGCCATGTCTGATGAGGGAATGAACATGAAAAGCCAGTGGATTAACACCTGGCTATAGGACTGGTGCCATTGACAGAATTTTGGGTTCTTTGATCACAGACTGCTCTAAAAGACCCCAAACCTGCTGACTATAGATAAGAAATGGTTACCTCAAAGAGAAAAAATAATCCAGGGACAAGAACTAATAGGTCTGGTTGATAGGTCTTTAAACTAATTTTGATGGGAGAAGTGGGAAAAAACAGGTTCACTTAAGACAAACCTGAGACAATGCGAGGCAGTGTACCAGCTCCAATGCAATCCCAGAGGCCGTAGAGGTTGGTAGATTATGTGATAGTTATAACGGTAACAGACATTCCTCTACTAAGTCTCTGAAGTGTCTGTATACCAGTGCAAGAAGCATGGGAAATAAGCAAGATGAACTAGAGATCTGGGTGCAGTCACAGAGCTATGATCTCATTGCAATTACAGAGACATGGTGGACAGCTCACATGACTGCAATGTGGTAATGGACTACTATGTACTTTTCAGGAAGGATAGACTGACAAGGTGAGGTGGTGAAGTTACTCTCTTGTGTCAGTAAGCAACTTGAATGCCTTGAGCTTAACCCAGGGGGGGATGATGAAAGTATTAAAGGTTTATGGGTAAGAGCAAAGGGACATGAAACAGGAATGATACTCCTCACCTGGGGTACTGTGTACAGCTCTGCAACCCCCAGCACAGGAAGGACATGGAAGTGTTGGAGTGGGTCCAGAGGAGGCCACCAAGATGCTCAGAGGGCTACAGCAGCTCTGAGGACAGGCTACAAGAGTTGGCACTCTTCAGTCTGGAGAAGAGAAGGCTTCCAGGAGACATTAGAGTAGCCTTCCAGTATCTGAAGGGGGCTACAGGAAGTCTGGGGAGTGTCTATTGACAAGGTATGGGAATGACAGGACAAGGGGCGATGGGTTTGAGCTGGCAGAGGGGAGATTGAAACTGGATGTTAGGAGGAAGTTGTTTGCAGTGAGGGTGGTGAGACACTGGAACAGGTTGCCCAGGGGGAGGTTGTGGCTACTCTCTCCCTGGAGGCGTTCAAGGCCAGGTTGGATGAGGCCTTGAGTGACCTGTTCTAGTGGGAGGTGTCCCTGCCTATGGCAGGGGGTTGGAACTGGATGATCTTTGAGGTCACTTCCAACCTTATAATTCTATAATTCTATGACACAACTTCATTTCACTTTTGAAATTCTCAGTGGTGTGGTAAACTTACTTTGAGGGTAAATTTTCCAATTTGTTGGTGTACGAATCCCAACTGCAACATCATCTTGTACACCACTGAAATTACTTAATGCCATTTCTCATTGCTTGTGTTCTACCAGATTTTCTTTTTGTGTTGCAGGTAGAAAATCTGTCTCTTTGTTTTGCTCCAATATATACTGTGCTTGGTAGGTTTTGAATGCTCAGAGACTAAGTAGAACAAGGTTGAAAACGGTAGTGGATTCTGGTTTGTCAAACATTATGAAACTTTCTGAAGCAAAATTATATTTCTACTAATCTAGAAAACAATGTCTTCAAATAATCTTTGAGGGTATGTTTAGCAACATAATTCACAGTATTTAAAATTCATATATTTCAATTGGAAAACAGCTTCTTTACAGAACTCATCCTTTTTTTTTCCCTTTACAGGAAATGCGGAAGAATTTCAGTTTTGAATGTGTATTCATCGTATCCTGAGCACAAAGAAAGTGAAGGAGTTATTTTTTCTCAATTTTATAATGCACTCACAAATGATTAAATCTAAAGCATGCTTCATTCATTAGTAGACTTTCTCTTGGCATAGTTCATTTACACAGCATCCTACCAAGATGCTCTTAAGTCAGTGAATCATAATGTACTTGATTACAAATGCAGAAGCCTAATTGAGAATTCAACATCCTTTCAATTTGGAAATGCATTATTATAATGACTGAATTGAAACACATAATGAAGATAGAGGAGTCTCAAGGAAGTTACCTTTATCAAGAAAGACAGAAAATGCAAACTGAGTCCCATTTTCACAAATTAATGACTTTTCTGATGGGACTTCACAGACTAAGCAGTCTTATGTTTAGCAACACACTCTTAAAGGCATGTCCCAGTGCCTTTTCTGAACAAAGACTACTTAGGAGTTTGTAATTGTAATTGTTTAAGTGCAAGAGCAAAAAAACTCTCCCACTCTTCCCCCATTTCCCCTCCTTGCTCCTCTCTCTCCTTTTACCAAGAGAAAGAAAGGGGGGGAAAAAAACCCCAAAACAAATAGAGGGAGAGTTTTCAGTTGATTTACACAGAAGAGTTTACTCCTCCTCTGCACAAACATCAGATTTTACATATATATTAAAAATATATAAATATATCTGTATATATAAATATATATATCTTTGCATATGTATATATGTATGTATATATATAGATATAGATACAGGTATAGGTATAGATACAGATATAGATACAGATACAGATACATATATAGATATATAAAACAGAAAAAAAGGGAAAGGAATACCATTTGGATCGCAATACAAGTGAAGAATGTACCTTCCCATAAAGACGCTGAAAATTGAGAGAGAGACCAAGAATCTCCTGTCCAGGATTGTAGTGCCCTACAGTCATAAAATGTCATAAATTTGTTATTCTGATAGTGGGGAATATTATGTGGTTCAAACCACTACAGTAATACTGTGATAAAGTCAATACCCACTCAAGTATAAATGAAACTTAATAATTGGTGATTAAAAATTATCTAGTATTTTCATACTCTGGATTTGTTGATGCATTAGGACTCTGTTTAAGTTAACTTCCTATCTTACTTAAACCTCTCTGAACAGTTACATTGAATGTAGTGATGCTTTTCCTGAGCAGTAAGTGTTAAAGAGGGGGTTGAATTTGGGTTAGATGTTGGTTATAATGAGGTTGATATAAAAATTATTATGAGGTTGATATAGAAATTATTAACTAGTTTGTTAAACATAAAGCAAAATTTCCCCAAACTTATTTATAACTGACACACAGAGATTCTGTTATGTGGTTGGTAAAGCTATCTTTGCAGAATGTATATGTACAGTAAGATCGATTTAAACAGCTTCAGGAAAAGTTAAAAATGTAAACTATTGAAGAAAGTCTTACAGCACAAACTACCACTTAAAGACTAAACATAAGCATAAACCTTAACAAACTTCAGAAAAGAGAATTAATTTACTCACTGTCCTGAGTCTCAATATTATTATATGCAGATACACAAACTAGAAAAACTTAGTCCTGACCATGTGATGGCCTTTCTACCTGGTGGTAGTGGGGGGGGAGGTTTGCTGATTGCATAGTTCAAATTGAACGTGCTGTCTGAGAAGATCTGCAAGCACAAGGCAAATGTTTCATGACTCTCAGGAGGTTACTGGATCGGCCAGCCACCTGGGTGAAACAGGATCCAAACTTGCAGGCTGGAACAGTCAGATCAGGTGTTGTATAGCAAGAGGGTCAGCCCTTGGCTAGAGCAGCAGGAACAGCAGGTCCTGGTGTCCCTGGCCATTGCTAGGCTTGATGAGAGTCAAACCGACTCAGGCTCAGCTGAGCTCAGGCAGGTAGCTGCTGGAGCAGGGCAAGAAGTTTCAGACCCTTGTCTCAGCTTGGGAGACTGTACCAGGTTGGGGACTATAGGGTTAAAAAAAACCCTAGGGACTAGAAGACTGTTATTCAATCCCATAATTCTGCTACCTCTTCATAAACTCACTGCAAGGCCAGCTCATTCTCCTTCCCTTCCCCTCCAGCTTTATGTCTGGCTGGAACTGCTTTATCAGGACAAATATGTCAGGAGTAGGCCTGGTTTGGGACCTCCAGAAGCTGTGTTTAGGCCTCTTGGATGGCAGAGGCATGGGGGGTGGGGGTGGAGGATTGGAGCACTGGGTATTATAGATTTAGTTTTGGGTTGAGGGAAAATTCAAGGGGGTTTGCTATGGGTTTTGTATCTGCCTTGTAATTTCTGTCTGTATCTCTCTCAAAATATAATTCTGTTTTTCTCCAATTCATTTGAGAGCTTCGCTCTGTCAGCTTTTTTAACCCACGACAGAGACAGGCAACTCCAACCTCTTTCATGTTTGGGAGAGGTAAGATCCCAGATACACAATGCAGAGGCAGGACAGGTAGCAAGAGAAGGGCAGCAGCAGCAAACAAACAAGTTGGCTAAATTTTTAAACATTTCATTGAATGTCTTTGACCAATAGCAACAAATGAAAACACCTATAAGGCCAATCCTAGGCCATTTCACCAAGAAAGGGAGATGCACGTGGTCAGCATGGTGACCTGTATTTGCCAAAAAACAAAGCAGGGTGCAAAACAAGACCAAATATGGTGTTTCTGTGGCAGACTGAGAGACACCAAGGTTTTTGTCTGCTCTTCCTGCTTCTTCTAACCTGGGAAGAAAGAGAGGTTGGTAGTTAGGTAAGTATTCAAGACATGCAGAGACATGTCTTGAATATGGATTTTAGGTACAATTTGGACTTTCCACCACAGTAAGTTTCCAGTTTCATGTACAGACTGTGAAATAAGTTACCATAAGTACTGTACTACAGTTAAGTGACAGGACCAATGTAAAAGAAGTGCAAGAAGTATCTCTCCATTCTAACCAGATTTCTTTTCCCTCAGAGCATTTTAGATACAGCCTTCAGATAATCGTAAGAAAGTTAATACTCCTCAGAGACAAAATTAGTGAAATTAAGTGGCTGCTCCCTCCCTGGAGGTGTTCAAGACCAGGTTGGACGAGGCCTTGAGTGACCTGTACTAGTGGGAGGTGTCCCTGCCTATGGTAGGGGATTGGAACTAGATGACCCTTGAGGTCCCTTCCAACCTTACCATTCTATGATTCTATGATTCTATAAAATGACTTTAGACACTGCTGAATGATAAAAATGACCAATACTTTAGATTGACTCATGGGTGGTGGCAAAAACCCTGTGGGGATGATTGCAGCAATGGAAACAGAGCAACTGTCAGTGTGAGGGTAAACTCATCTGAGCTGCTACATTGTGACAAGATATTACTGCTTGTGTAAAGAACTTGGCTGTGAAAGTGCATCAAGTAGATACTTATACTCAAGAGTCAGATTACTGAGGAACATTAATGAAAAAAACATCAGTAGATTAAGCCACTAAGATTGAAGTGGCTCAGGTAGATTTGGAAATATTTATAGCTCATTTGCCCATGACACCTCAAGTCATCAAGGAAGAGATGAAACATATAGATGGGATCCTCGCTGAGGGGTAGACTTGACCATTTATATAACTGCATATGTTACCCATGAACGCTGAAAACAAACAAACCAAACAGTTAAAGTAGTAGTAGTAGTATGAAGAACAATGGCCAAAATAGAAATATGGAGAGACTTGGTAGAGTAATAGCATCACACTCCCACAAACACAGGAAAGTCCTATGTGTTTACGACGGCAAAAGCAACCACTGGATGGATGGAAGTACATCCAGTGCCCCATCCCACTGCCCAGAACATGATCCTGGACCTTGAAAAGTAGACCTTATGGCCACACGGTGACTCTGAAAGAACTGAATCAGATAATGGGACTCACTTCCAAAAAGAGCCATGTAGACACTTGAGCCAAAGAACAAGGCACTGAGTGTGTATATCACAATTTCTATCTATCACCAGCTTTTGGGAAAATTGAGTGATATAATGGACTTCTAAAGATTACACTGAAATCATCGAGGAGGTGTAAGACATTCATACATTGGGATATCCATTTTAGCAAAAACCAGCTGGTTACTCAACCCTAAAGTATTTCCAATCAGGTTGATGCTTCCCAATAGAAAGTTCTATATAATGTAGAAGGGGATAAATGCCCTGTACTGCAATGTGGAGGAATTATTAATGATGATAAGGCTGATATTAATAAAATTATTGATATTGACAACATTATTGATATTATTTATTAACATTACTTATTAATAGAATTTAAATTATTGTCCTAACATATACAGGGTCTTCTGTGCTTGATTGTGCGTATAGGGAAAGCTAAGAAACCAAATTATTAAATGAAACTATGTTAAATATTCTATGAATTAAATATTCTGTGCCTCAGAAACACCTTATCTTATTTCTTTTTAGATAGCAAAATATAAAATGGTTACCAAAATTATTGGGGTTTAAAATTTTAAGTGTGTTGTCTTAAGGCTCATTGTAATATTCTAATAAGAAAAATGAGATAATTGGTTATAAAAGAATAATAGTGATGAAATCTATAGCATTAATTGGTTTACTAAAAGCAATAAAAAGACAAAGTGTAAACAACTCTACCCACTTGGCTCCTGAGCACTTGTTCCCTTTGGATCTCTTCAATTCTTTCTCTAATATAAAATCATAGAATCATAACATGGTTTATGTCAGAAGGAACCTCAAGGATCATCTAGTTCCAACCCTTTGCCATAGACAGGGACACCTCCCACTAGTACAGGTCACTCAAAGCCTCATCCAACCTGGTCTAGAACACCTCCAGGAAGGGAGCATCACAACCTCCCAAGCAACATGTTCCAGTGTTTCACCACCCCCACTATAAAGAACTTCTTCCTATCATCTAGTTTAAATCTCCCTTCTTCCAGCTTAAACCCAGGTGTTAGCCTGTTACGGGTTTCTTCTTTTTCTTTTTTTTTTTGTGTGTGTGTGAGGGAATTTGGATTTCTTTATAATTTCTGAATTGTTTGTAGTTGTAAATACATGTCAATGTATTGTGTATACAAGTTTGTAAAGTTAGCTTTGCTGTAAATATAGCTTTATCTTACTTCCAAGCCATCTGAGTTGGTCTGGTAAATTTCAAATTGGGGGGGTGGGGGGGAAAGCAGAATTTCCTCAATACATTACATTTAATTTGGTACCAAATGTGGAGTCAGTTCGATGGATTTATTATATAATAAATTTTGGAAGCTAAGATGAAGCTGTTCTGGGTGGTCTGGCATTTGGTTTACCCATCAATACTATGGACATTTAATAAAGGGGTTTTTGGATGGTATGTCATAGAAACGATATGGAAAGTATATGGAAATATGTTTGCAAAACTTGGTTATTACTGTTTTAGTTTTATGGACTGTACTGCTAATGCTTATAAAAATGCTACTGTTAGTATCTCATATGAGTTAATTGAGTTGATTCTCTCTGTGAGTGCAGGAGTTTGTGGAGCATCTGGAAGATCATGTTTTTAGAAATAACATCGTTGTATGCCTTTTATTATCAAAATAATAACATGTCCTTGTGGCTGTGGACCTTGTGATTGTGGTAATATGGTCCTTGTGATTGTAGTAATAGGGTTGATTGTAGTTTTGTGTGTGTGTCCGGAGAACAGAGATTAACAGTGTCTCTGTCCAGAGGAGCAAGAATGTTTTTTTTTTTAGATTTCCATGTCGTGAAATTAAGGTGTAAATGAGACCAGATAGCACCAAGAACTGTTTATTAAAGGATAAAGTTGAACAAAACTGAGGGAGAGAGGGAAGAGGGGAGAGAGGGAGAGGGAACAACGGAGAAAAAAAATAAGAGCGTGGAAGAAAAACAACAGGGATTATAGACATAGAAACCTGAATGTGCACAAGTCCATGGGGCCTGATGAGATCCACCCACGGGTCCTGAGGGAACTGGCAGATGAAGTTGCCAAACCACTGTGCATCATATTTGAAAAGTCATGGCAGACTGGTGAAGTTCCTGCTGACTGGAGAAGGGCAAACATAACACCCATCTTCAAGAAGGGTAAAAAGAATGACCCTGGAAACTACAGACCAGTCAGCCTCACCTCTGTGCCTGGCAAGATCATGGAGCAGATCCTGCTGAAAGTCCTGCTAAGGCAAATGGAAAACAAAGCAGAGGTGATTGGTGGGAACCAGCATGGCTTCACCAAGGGCAGATCTTGCCTGACAAATTTAGTGGCTTTCTATGATGAAGTCACAGCGACAGTGGACAAGGGAAAGGCAGCTGATGTCATCTACCTGGACCTGAGTAAAGCATTTGACTCTGTCCCACATGACATCCTGGTCACCAAACTGGAAAAGCATGGACTTGATGGATGGACCACTCGCTGGATAAGGAATTGGCTGGATGGTCGAACCCAGAGAGTGGCGATCAACGGCACAATGTCCACCTGGAGACCAGTGACAAGTGGTGTCCCTCAGGGGTCAGTGCTGGGACCAGTGCTGTTTAACATCTTTGTCAGTGACATGGACAGAGGAATGGAGTGCACCCTCAGCAAGTTTGCAGATGACACCAAGCTGTGTGGCACAGTCGACTTGCTAGAGGGCAGGGATGCCATCCAGAGGGACCTGGACAGGCTGGAGAGTTGGGCCCAGGCCAACCTGATGAAATTCAATAAGGCCAAGTGTAAGGTCCTGCACCTGGGTAGGCACAATCCCAAGCACAAATACAGGCTGGGTGGTGAATGGCTGGAGAGCAGCCCTGAGGAAAAGGACCTTGGAGTCTGGGTTGATGAAAAGCTCAACATGAGTCTGCAGTGTGCACATGCAGCCCAGACAGCCAACCGAGTCCTAGGCTGCATCAAGAGAAGCGTGGCCAGCAGAGCAAGGGAGGTGATTCTGCCCCTTTACTCTGCTCTCGTCAGACCCCACCTGGAGTACTGTGTGCAGTTCTGGAACCCTCAGCACAGGAAGGACATGGAAGTGTTGGAGCGGGTCCAGAGGAGGGCCACAAAGATGATCAGAGGGCTGGAGCAGCTCTCCTATGAGGACAGGCTGAGGGAGTTGGGGCTCTTCAGCCTGGAGAAGAGAAGGCTTCGAGGGGACCTGATAGTAGCCTTCCAGTATCTGAAGGGGGCCTACAGGAAGGCTGGGGAAGGATTATTTACAAGGTCCTGCAATGACAGGACAAGGGGCAATGGGCTTAAACTGGCAGAGGGGAGATTTAGACTGGATGTTAGGAGGAAGTTCTTTACAGTAAGGGTGGTGAGGCACTGGAACAGGTTGCCCAGGGAGGTTGTGGATGCTCCCTCCCTGGATGTGTTCAAGGCCAGATTGGATGAGGCCTTGAGTGAGCTGTACTAGTGGGTGGTGTCCCTGCCTATGGCAGGGGGTTGGAACTAGATGATCCTTGAGGTCCCTTCCAACCTTACCATTCTATGATTCTATGATTCTATGATTCTATGATTATATTACCATCAGCCGCAGATGGTGGGGGGTGAGAGAGAGAGAGAAAGGTGTGCCCGGCCCAGAGATGTCCTTCTGTAGAGTGGTTCCTTGGGTCCTCCTTCAGGGGAGAGGGGAGCTTCGGTGGTGGTGGTCAGGTGAAAGTGCCCATGGAGGTGGTCTGGTGGTGGTGTACACTTTTGCAGGCATTGCTTATGTCTTTTTATACAGTTTTTAGGCCGCTGTCCAGGTGCAGCTCTCCAGGAAATCTACTTGCGCATTATCATTTCTGCAGGGGTCTGGTGGTGGCAATGGACAGAGCCTCCACCCCTCCCTGCACTGCTTACCTGTCCATACCCCAAATACACAGCAACCTTTCTTCAGGTTCATCAAGACACTCTATCTAGCATTACTGAGCTCTTGGGTAGATGTCTGGGCAAAG
This sequence comes from Eubucco bourcierii, assembly GCA_013396675.1. Taxonomy (NCBI): domain Eukaryota; kingdom Metazoa; phylum Chordata; class Aves; order Piciformes; family Ramphastidae; genus Eubucco; species Eubucco bourcierii. The sequence goes on from VWZE01022410.1 coordinate 52,031, forward strand.
GCCATGTGGTGGAGGGCCTAAATTATACCTAAATGCCCATCTTGACCCTCAGCCTCCCTTCTCCCCTATTTCCTGGGTGGAAAGAGCGGGAAGACAGACGAAAGCCTTGACGCCTTCCAGTCTGCCATAGAACTCCATATTTGGAGTTCTATGTACCTTGCTCTGTTTACCGGTAAACAAAGGTCACGGTGCAGGGCCCATGCATCTTCCTTTTTTGGTGAAGAGACTTGAGATTGGTTACAGGTATGTTAGTTTGTCTGTTGCTATTGGTCAAATACACCCGATCAGAAACTTTTATAAACCCAAATCAATGTGTTTTGCCTTGCTGCTTCTACTTTTATAACTCAACCTACTACCTGTTGGCACTGCCCGGCGTCACTTAGTGGGGAACTCGCCTTTCCCCCACAAACGGCGGACCCGATCCTGACTGCCTATCTTGCCAGGTCAGAGAACTGCAGGGTTAGTTCTGTGCCGAGATACACAGTTGCCTGTCTGAACTCAGTCCGCCTAATGCTGGCCGAGCCTTTGAACAGCCCTAGGCAATCTGCGACATCGCGACTTGAGGAGCCCTTTGCTGAGCCTTGCAAATGGCAGAACTGTTCCAGCCCAGGGGCTGATTGCTTCGAAAAACCTTCTAAGAGCCACAGAGCATTCACCTTGCCGCAGGCCGCGATCCCTGGATACACCCATTGAGCCGCTTTTGCATCACCGGAGCCACAGTCATGTGAGAGGCCACCACGCGGCAGAGACTATATCATTTCTCATTTCTAGTCTCCATCTATACTTCTGAGTTATTAATCCTGAGACTCCAATCTATGAGTAAATTCTCTTTTCTGAAGTCCTGGAAGGTTTACATTTAGTCTTGGGGCAGCAGTTTATGCTACAGGACTTCATAGCTGTTCATTTTCCTAAACACCTCTTAAAAATAATTTTATTTTATTTTATTGTATATATATATTCATTCTGCAAAGATAGTTTTTCCAACCGCATATAAGAATCTGTGTTTGAATTGTATATAAGTTGGGAAATTTTCTTGGTTTAATAAAAATATTTAATATTTTTATATTGGTCTTATTACAATTCATTTACAACCCAGATTCAACCCCTCCTTAACAGTCCCTATGTCCACAAAGGTGCTGTTTGCATCCCTTTGCCAGTGATCTGGGCCTATCTTTAACAAAGGCAATCTTTATCTTTGTTGATTGCATTAAGGGAGGGGCAGTCAGTCTGTCACAGTGTGGAAAAAGCATGTTCTGCAACCTCAAGGAAACATTCCTTGAATGGCCCTTGCAGACCTTGAAGGAGTAGAGGGTTTGAAATGAATGAGATAGGGTCACTAAGCAATGAAGCTCAGGGGCAGCAGCAGGCAGTTTGAAAGAGCAGCTGCAAAAGCCCTGCAAGGAGGGCAGCAAGTTGAGCAAAGGAGGAGGTAGCCATTGAAGAGGCACAGCTGTCTGAGTCAGCCATTATGAGTGAGGCAAAGGTATTTCTGTGCGTGGCTGCTGGTACGGAAACAAGATGAGAAGACATGCCAAGGTCTGCCCAGAGCTCCTGCACTTCTGATAAGGATACCGGCTGCCAAGCAGCATCTGGCTCTGCCAGTGCAGCTGTATCTGTGGCTAAGGCTGATGCTACCTCAGCCCCCGCTACTGCTAAAATTGTTCCTCTTCTGCTGCCAGCTAAGAGAAATAAAAAACAAATACATCTGTGTTAGATGATCCCCTAGAGGGTACTTCTAAAACCACATCTTTCCTAGATCCTGCAAAGGGAAAGGCAAGAGATGAGACTCAGAGAGACAGTGATTCTAAGGAGGAAGAGGATGCAGGAGAAGGTGCATTTGGCAGACAGGGTGAGACAGAGGAGGAGGATGAGAAAGTTAGCCTTAGGGACATTGCTAAGGTATTGAAATCACAGTATGGTGATGAGGACAAAGGGGAGGGCTATTGGAGAGGATATGTTAAAAAAGATGAAGGTTCCAAGGAGTTTAGAAATGTCCTTAAGAGATTTTTCATTGCAAACTAAGAAGAAGATGCAGATGATAAGGATGATATTCAGAGTTATAAAGAGCCCAAAAAGGACATAAGACAGATGATGAAAGAATACCAGGAGACAGGAGAACAAATTCTGAGCTGGTGATACAGGTACCAGTGTGCTAGAAGTAGGACACAAGTCTGTGAAAGAAATAGGACCGCTCACAATAGAAAGAGGAATTGACAAATACATAGCAAGCCCTCTTGGTAAGGTTACCCTGTAGACATGCCTCTTATTGGCTGTGCTACTGAGGTACCCTTCCAGAGATGATTTACCATGGGCACCTAAGAAGTGGACTGCAATTATTCAAGGAATTAAGCCAGGAGGAGGACCTCACCACTATTTTGAAATTTACCAGACCAGCTGAGACTGCTTGGAAGTAAGATGAAACTCTGTGTATAGCATGGCAAAATTTACAAGCACATATATACAATACATTTACAAGTATATACAAGTATTTACAATTATATACAAATTAGAAATAAAGCAGAAATCCAAACTCCTTCCCTGAGAGAGAAACTGCCCATAAGGGTTCAAAGCTGCCCCACCACCACCATTTCTTTTTCTCCCTCTCTATCTCAGAGCCAAACAGTAGCAAAAGCAATCACAACTTAAAACCAGCAAAGCTTACAGGTCACTTGTTAGCTGAGACCAGATAAGAGACATTAGAGAAGACCAAAAGAGAAGTGAAAGTGAGTAGCATCACAGATGAAAGTCATTAAATCCAGCAACACAGAGCAGACAAAGACAGAGAGAGGTTGTTTATATTTTGACTTTTTATCTCTCTCAACAAACCAATGAATCATATAGACATCATCAATATTTTCTCTTTACAAACAATGATCTGACTTCTCTCATCAAAATATTCCAGTTAGCCTCAAACCAGCACACTAGGAGAAAGAGGGTGGCATTAGCTCTTTCTGGGTTTCTTTTATTTGTCCATGAGGAAATTTGGATTTCTGCATTATTTCTCAGTTGTATATAGTTGTAAATACAAGTAAATACATGATGTGTATATGCTGGTAGAGTTAGCTTTGCTGCAACTATAACTTTATCTTACTTTCAAGTCATTTGGACTGGTCTGATAAATTTCAAATTGCAGGGAAAAGTTCCTCTATTCATTATAGTACGGATTTTGGCAATGTTGATTTCTTTCTTTTTTTTTTTTTTTTAAATTTTAGAAACTTTCTAAAGCATGGATGCTTAACAATTGCCTGTGATTATTAATCATAGTAACTGCCTTGACTGCACAATTCATAATTAATTTTGTGTTTCTCACTCACACTTCTACCCACTGATTCATCACTGTTGGGATCATTACCAATGGTCTCAGTGTTTAAACTCCTACACAGTTACATGATAAATTGTCTGGCTTTGTACTCAACAGTTCAAAGTTTTTTCCTGAATTTTCTCTTATAATAGAGAAGGCAAACAGTACTCAGCCCTTACCGAGTGGTCACTTTTTTGTCTAGGATTTGTGCACTTGCAGTAGAAACACAATTACTGATTTTTCTTTCTATTTTTCATTTGTCGTCT
>VWZE01022411.1:8967-30640 GCA_013396675.1 Eubucco bourcierii
ACACTGCTCTTGCTGCAGCCCAGGACTCGGTTGCTGTCTGGGCTGCACTCACACTGCAGGCTCATATGGAGCTTTTCACCACCCCAGATGTCCCCAGCTCTTTTATGGCCCCTTTTAAGTCCTGAAAGGCCACCAGAAGGTCTCCCTGGAGCCTTCTGCAGGCTGAACAAGCCCAGCTCTCAGCCTGACCTCACAGCAGAGCCCTTCCAGCCCTCCCATCAATGCTGTGACCTCCTGTGGCCCTGCTCCAACAGGTCCCAGGCTCTGCTGTGCTGCTGACTCCAGAGCTGGTCCCAGCACTGCAGGGTGGGGTCTGAGCAAGGCAGAGAAGCAGAATCCCCTCCCTGTCCCTGCTGCCCACACAGCAGGGCCAGCAGGTCAAGGGAGGCAGTTTTGGGAGGTGAGATTCTTGAACTTCCATGAGATTAAATCACATTTTCTAAGCATGCATTCAAAAGTAGCTAAAATTACACTTCACCCACGACCTCCTGACATCCCATTTCAAGTGTGAGGCTCAAATGTATGATCAAACCAACTCGTAATAGCAACACTGTCATGAACTGGCAGAATTCCCAGCAGCATCAAGTTGCACAAACCAGACATGCAACAAAGCAGCAGCATGTTCCCAGCTACCACCCTGGCAATCTGCATCCTACCAGCATGGCCCAGAGGGGATTGGGAACCACTATTTCTTTTTTTTTTTTTTTTTTTTTGACAGACAAAGATTAAGGTCAGAACTATCCAAAGTGTTATTTATAATGAACTGGCAGCTCTGAAGCGACTCAGAGCTCTTGGGAGGTTCTCTGGGGTGTATCTCACATTTTCACCCCACTGCAAGCTGGGGTAGGGATGTTCACCAGTCCTAAAGGGGTTAAATGAACCTCCCCCAAAAGCTTGCTTATTTCTGCAAATGAAGTGGGGAGAAAGAAACTAATGAGAACCTCATTTTTAAGGAGTGTGAGTTTCAAAGAGCTGAGACATAGAATCACAGAATCATAGAATGGGAAGGTTGGAAGGGACCTCAAGGATCATCTAGTTCCAACCTCTGCCATAGGTCTCCCACTAGTACAGTGACCTCCCACTAGTGACCTCCCACTAGCACAGGTCATTCAAGGCCTCATCCAATTTGGCCTTGAACAGAGCAGCTACAGCCTCCCTGGGCAACCTGTGCCAGTGTCTCACCAGTTCCAGTGTCTCACCAATCCTGACACACTCTTGATATGCTGCAGAGGGCTCTGAGGCATTCCACTCTGCCCTCTTTTTTTTTTGTTTTACTGTGCTTCATTTTTCATTTACTGGGGTTAATTTTTCTTCAATTCAATATTTCTTTAATGTTTCCTCCATTTGGAAGGTTTGTGTGCTCCTGCAGGTTTCCCTTGGAGCAAATCAACGAGAGGAAAGCAAATTTTCTAACATCAGGTCTCCAAGAAGTATCTACCCAGTGCCTGATGGGGAAGCTGAAGGTGGTGGTGCTTCAACTGCCAGAAGATGGAGGTGGAAGGGGCAGTATGACAAAGGACATCTAGGGATTGACATCCCCTTCTGAAGCTAGTGAGCAGAAATGTATTTAGCCAAACTACAAGGAATAGTGTTTCAATGCCAAAGGGAAAAAAAAACAAACAATCCACCTCAGGCAGGATGCCTGAAGGAGAAAATAAAGGAGCAGGTTTGTGGAGGACTCGGAGCAGAGGAAAGACAGTACAAAACAGAGTCATCCAAAGAGAAAAAAGCCTGCTGGAAGTCAGCTTAAAATGAACATAGAATCACAGAATCACTCAGGGCTGGAAGGGACCACAAGGAGCAGCCAGTCCCAACCCTCTGCCATGCCCAGGGACACCTCACACCAGATCAGGCTGGCCACAGCCTCATCCAGCCTGGCCTTAAACACCTCCAGGCAGGAGGCTTCCACCACCTCCCTGGGCAACCCCTGCCAGGCTCTCACCAGCCTCATGCTCAATAATTTCTTCCTAACATCCAGGCTCAATCTCCCCATTTCCAGCTTTGCTCCATTCCCCTCAGTCCTGTCACTCCCTGACAGCCTCAAAAGTCCCTCCCCAGCTTTCTTGTAGCCCCCTTCAGATCCTACAAGGCCACAAGGATGTCCCCTGGGAGCCTTCTCCTCTCCAGCCTGCACAGCCCCAACTGCCTCAGTCTCTGCTCACAGCAGAGCAGCTCCAGCCCTCTGCTCATCCTCGTGGCCCTGCTCTGGACACCTTCCAGCACCTCCACATCCCTCTTGTCCCAGGGGCTCCAGCACTGGATGCAGCACTCCAGGTGGGGTCTCAGCAGTGGGGAGCAGAGGGGCAGAATCCCCTCCCTCACCCTGCTGCCCACTCTGCTCCTGCTGCAGCCCAGGCTCTGGTTGCTCTCTGGGCTGCAAGTGCACACTGCTGGCTCATGTTGAGCTTCTCCTCCACCATGGTTTAACATGTTCATAGAAACAGTGAACCTGCCTTAATGTGTTCAAAGAAATAATGTTTGACCTCCTGAAGCAGCTTAAACACTGCAGCTGCTCAATTTTCAACAGCCAAGACAGCAGCAGCCCCCTCACTTCCAAATCATCCCATGAGGAATTCCCTGCTTTCCACTTACATTCCCCTGTCAGGAGAAGGAACACAATTTGTTCCAAGTTCAGAGAATTCATAGATTCATTGAAAGGTCTGGGTTGGAAGGGAGCTTTAAGCTCATCCAGCTCCAACCCCCTGCCACAGGCAGGGACACCTCCCACCAGCCCAGGTTGCTCAAGGCCTCATCCAACCTGGCCTTGAACACCTCCAGGGAGGGTGTGGGGCACAGAATCACCCAATGTGATTTTTGATCACATTGGGTGATTCTGTGCCCCACAACCTCCCTGGGCAACCTGTGCCAGTGTCTCCCCACCCTCACTGGCAAGAATTTCTTTCCCAATCTCCAGTCTAAATCTCCCTTCCTCAAGCTTCAATCCATTCCCTCTCATCCTACCACTACAAGCTCTGTCAAGAGTCCCTTCTTGGCTTTCTTGTAGGCCCCTTTCAGGTCCTGGCATGCTGGATGTTAGAGATACAATCCTACAACTTGCACTAAGGAAAACCTCACCACAGCTCTGGCTGAGTTCTCCAATTCAAAAAGCACAGCAACGTTGTTCTGACAGCAAACCAACCCAGAACACAGATGTGCCAACTCCACAGATCATTCCAGCTGGGTCAGTACTTGCCTAGCAACACTTTAGCATCTTCCACATCAAAATCTCCATCTCCATCAGCATCATATATCCCAAGCTTGCCTGAAAATGCAAAGAGAGGAAGAAGAGGGAATTAGTGATTCAGCAATTGGCTTCCAGCGGTGTTTTCGACACGCGGTGGCTGCCTGCCAATGCTCACTCATTATCAATGTCACCCTTCTTCTTCTTCATCATGTTTAAAAGTTCCTGGGAAAGAATAGGAGTATTTGAAGCTCCTGTCTGCATTTGCTAGAGTTCAGGCTGAGCACAAGCCAGTTTTTTCTCCACAGATTTACTTTGGTGCTGGCAGGGTGAATACAGATCCGTAATTAACTTGCTGTGCTTTATGCCAGCAGGCATTGCACAGAGTAAATTCTAAGTTCATGAGGAACATCCAATGTGTCTGTGGGAGAAGAAGTAATAAACCAAGAAATAATCAAATAACCCTTTGTGTTCCAGTTCTGTGCTTCTGGTCACTCTTAAGCCTCACAAAAATTAAAGGTATCATTTTTAATGCCTGTTTAGAGAAGGTAGTAACCTTCTTATGGACACCTGTGTAACATGGATAGGACCACAAAAAGGTTTGGGTTGGAAGGGACCTTAAGGATCATCTAGTTCCAACCCCCTGTCATGGGCAGGACATAGAGTCACAGAATGGTAAGGCTGGAAGGGACCTCAAGGATCAGCCAGTTCCAACCCCCTGCCATGGGCAGGGACACCTCCCACTAGCACAGGTCACTCAAGGCCTCCTCCAACCTGGCCTTGAACACCTCCAGGGAGGGAGCAGCCACAACCTCCCTGGGCAACCTGTGCCAGTGTCTCACCACCCTGACTGTAAAGAACTTCCTCCTAACATCTCCTCCCTGACCAAGCTGCTGCAGGCCTTGGCCAACCTGGGACACCTTCGAAGGCTGCCAGGCTTGGAGCCTTCATAGCTTCTCCAGGCAACCTCTTCCAGTGCCTCACCACCCTCATGGGACAGAATTTCTAGCTCACTTCTAATCTAAACCCAGCTTCTTCCAGTTTGAATCCATCATCCCTCATCCTGTCACTCCATGCTTTTGTACAAAGTCCCTCTCCAGCTCTCCTGCAAATCCTAGAGGTCTCCCTGGAGCCTGCTCCATTCACTGCAGCCAAACCAAGCTTCCTTCCTTCCATCCTTCTCTAGGTGCCCACCACACCTCGCTGTGATTTTTCAAACTGCAGCTCTACCACACCTATGAATATGCAAAAAGAGAACCCAGTTTCTACTCAGAAAGAATTTTTAGCACAGCACCCTGATTATCCAGGTTTAGAAGTGTCCTGGGATCAGCAGGGCAGTAGAGAGCTGCCTAATTAATTTTGATATAGAGAACCTGACATAACTTTTAATAACAGTTTGCAGCAGAGCTCCAAGTCCTCACAGCTTGCCACTTGATTCTCCCACTTGCTGGTCTCTACATGAAAGCAGAACTTGGATTGCCATTAAAATAAGATTTACCTCTCAATGTGGTACTTAGAAAAAAAAAAAAAAAGGAGTTTTGAGGAAGAAAAAGTTCAGGTTCAGGTATACAACAGACAAAAAAAAATAAATGAGGCCATCAGCATTGTAGCATCAGAAGCAATCAATCAGAAAGGATCATTAGAAAGGATCTTTATTGATTTATGGTTCAACACAGAGGACTGGGGGAAGAAATGTTAACTCCCTAGAAATCAGAACTGTGCCATCTTCAAAAGCATGAGACAGATGAGAAATGGCTAAGTAGGAAGAAAAAAAAAAAGCAGCTAATTCTCTACAGAATTAAATACACCAAAAAAAGCAAAGCAAAAAAAGAAAAAAAAAACAACCACAAAAATGTTCAGCCAAGAGACTGCAAAGCAAATTTATTTCTCCAGTATCCTACCTTGTAGGACCTCTGACAAGTTATAACGGAAATCCTTTGCCTTGGCTGCATGCATGGTAAAAATACAGAGACCATTAATTGCATCCCAGGAGCCAGCTACCTGGCAAAGCAGGAGCTTCTCTTCAAGTCAGTCCAAATAAAGAGCATTTATCTTTAAGCATTATCAAGCTGTAAAGCTCCTAAAGCCAGCAGGAGTGTGCACTGAACCCTGCAGCGCCAGGGAGAGCAGCTCTGCCCGTGGAGATGCTGCTGCAGAAGGGGACATCAATTTTCACCTTCAGGTGTTCTCTTAACACTACCTTCATATTGTCATATTGAGGGGCAGCTGTCACTGTCAAGCTTAGAAGATTCAAATTCATACATTTATAGAATGGTTTTGGCTGGAAGGGACCTTCAAGATCATCCAGCTCCAACTCCCCGTCACAGGCAGGGACAGCTCCCACCAGCTCAGGGTGCTCCAGGCCTCATCCAGCTTGGCCTTGAACACCTCCATGCAGGGGACATCCACAGCCTTCCTGGGCAACCTGTGCCAGTGTCACCCCAGCCTCACTCTGAAGAATTTCTTCCTCATCTCCAGCCTGTATCTGCCCTCCTCAAGTTTCAATCCATTGCCTCTCATCCTAGCACTACAAGCCCTTGTCAAAAGTCCCTTCTTGCCTTTCTTGTAGCTCCTTTAAGGGGCTGCCACTGAAGCCATTCAACAGCTCACTGATGAGAGGATGTGTGGTCAGCTGTGCTGACTCTGCACCCCACTGCATTACCTGCCAGGACCTGCCACTTCCAACCACTGCTGCAAGCTCCTGAGAGCTTGAATCAAATCAATGCCAGATTTAGCTGACATCAAACGAACTACAGTAAAGGTGGCACAGGCACAGCCAGATCTACCCTTGGAGATTTCCTTCTTCCATGCATGCAGGATGTTAATAACCTTTTTCAGTCACAGAAAAATGCCATTTTAGCATCAGAGGTCCAGAAAATGGGCTGGGTTGGAAGGGACCTTAAAGATCAGCCAGTTCCAACCCTCTGCCATGGGCTGAGACATCTCCACCAGCCCAGGTTGCTCAAGGTCTCATCCAACCTGACCTTCAACACCTCCAGGGAGAAGGCACCCACAACCTCCCTGGGGAACTTGTTCCAGTGTCTCCCCACCCTCACTGGAAAGAATTTCTTCTACCATCCAATACCATGATAGAGTTCAGCATCACAATGCACTTTTTGAACTGCATTGCTTGTTCCTATCATGTAGATCAGTGCAAACACTGCTGCAGTCAAGTAGGCTTGCTAAAAATTCAAAATAGCCTCCATTTAATACAGCTGATAACAATTAGAAACATCTTAAGGTTCAAAATTCTTACCTAGAACTTCTTCATAATCTACCAGTTCAAACCAGACAACTGCTACTGACGTCCAAACTCCCAGCAAAGCAATTACCATGAACCAGGTGAAAAATGAGCTTCCAGAGAACCCATCTTTCTTCCCATTCTTGCTTCCACCATGCTTGGTCTCTGTTAAAACAGGGGAAAAACAAACAAACAAACAAACATGAAGAAAAAAGGATTTGTATAAGAATTAGAAAATGATGGCAGATGATACAATTATAAATCATACAGGTTGGGTGGGGAATGGCTGAGAGCAGCCCTGAGGAACAGGCCCTGGGGGTCTGGGCTGATGAAAAGCTCAACCTGAGGCTGCAGTGTGAGTGCAGCCCAGACAGCAACCGAGTCCTGGGCTGCAGCAAGAGCAGTGTGGGCAGCAGGGCAAGGGAGGGGATTGTGCCCCTTGGCTCTGCTCTCCTCACACCCCACCTGCAGTCCTGGGTGCAGTTCTGGAGCCCCCAGCACAGGAAGGACATGGAAGTGTTGGAGCCAGTCCAGAGGAGGCCACCAAGATGGTGAGAGGGCTGCAGCAGCTCTGCTGTGAGGACAGGCTGAGAGAGTTGGGGCTCTGCAGCCTGGAGAGGAGAAGGCTTCCAGGAGAGCTTGGAGTGGCCTTGCAGGATCTGAAGTGGGCTGCAGGAAGGCTGGGGAAGGACTGCTGACAAGGTCTGGGAATGCCAGGACAAGGGGAATGGGTTTGANTGTTCAAGGCCAGGTTGGATAAGACCTTGAGTGGGCTGTGCTAGTGAGAGGTGTCCCTGCCTATGGCAGGGGGTTGGAACTGGCTGAGCTTTGAGGTCACTTCCAACCTTCCCATTCTGTGATTCTATGATCTCTATGGCTACACAGAATAGAAGAGATTGGATGAACACTTTGTAAACTTCACAGAATGGCTCAGGTTGGAAGGGACCTCAGAGCTCATCTACCCCAAACTCCCCATCATGCCCAGGGACACCTCTGAACTAGACTCAGCTGCTCAAGGACTCATCCAGCCTGGCCTTGGAACACCCCCAGGGGGGAGGCAACCACAGCCTCCCTGGGCAGCCTGTGCCAGTCTCACTCCCTTGTACTGAAGAACTTCTTCATCAGCTCCAGCCTAATCCTGCTCACCCTCAGCTTCAAACCATTCCCCCTTGGCCTGTCTCTAGACACGCTGAGGAAAAGTCTCTCTGCAGCCTTCCTGTAGGATCCCTTCAGGTACTTGAAGGCAGCTCTAAGGTCCCCCTGGAATCTTCTCCAGCTCCCTCAGCCTGTCCTCACAGCAGAGCTGCTCCAGAGCCCTGGGATCATTGTTGTGACCCTCCTCTGAACTCCCTCCAGCAGCTCCACCACTGTCACTTGCTCTCCATGTCACTGTGAACCAGGGTGGGAAGCTGAGTGAGTAAAAGCTCCATAACCAACCCAGCTCCCAAATCCCACATGTCATTCAACCTAACAGCTCAGCTGGAAATCCCTCCCCCTCCTGCCCTCCCCTCTCTGTTTACACAGAGCTTAACATTTTTGAGATGCTTTGCATTGGTGCCAGCAGCGCTCAAAGTGCCACCAGAGGGCAACAGGACCAGCAGCAACAGGCTGCGAGATGAGTTCCAAAGCTGCTTTGGAAAGAGCTGATAGAACCCACATGAAATTCAAACAGCCTGAGAAGGCTCAAAAATCTAAACCACTGAAAGGTTCTGAGCCTAAGTTTAGACACTCTGCCAACTAAGTATCTCCCTTGCTAGCACGGGATGGTTCCAGCTCAACACAAGGGGCAACTTCTTGACTGGAAGGGTCCCAGAGCCCTGGCACAGGCTGCCCAGAGAGGTTGTGGAGTCTCCTTCTGTGGAGCCTTTCCAGGCCTGTCTGGATGTGTTCCTGTGTGACCTGAGCTGGACTGTCTGGTCCTGCTCTGGCAGGGCGGTTGGACTGGATGAGCTCTTCGTGTCCCTTCCAACCCCTGACATGCTGTGAGCCTGTTGCTCACACAGAGGTTGTCTACAAGCTGAATACCTTCAGACTTCAATCCCATGGGACATACAAGTAAAGGAGTCACAGATTTATAGAATGGTTTAGATTGGAAGGGACCTGAAGGATGATCCAGTTCCACCCCCCTGCCATGGGCAGGAACACCTCACACTAGATCTGGTTGCCCAGAGCCACATCCAACCTGGCCTTAAAAAATTGCAGGGATGAAGCTTCCCTGCACCTTCTTGAGTGACCTGTTCCAGTCTCTCACCGCCCTCCTGCTGAACAACTTCTTCCTAAGGTCTAACAATCAGATTCTGCTACAAACCCACCACACAGCACACACACAGAGTGAACTGTTTTTATTCCTTAGCTTCCCATCTTACAGGAAAAATTGCAAGACCCTTGACAAGTTCTGCTGAGAAGCCAAAGCTGGCAGGCAGGGCAGGGCTGGGAGTTGTGTAACAGCAGCTGCAGGCTGCGCAGCTCACCCTGCGCTCGGGGTCAGGGCAGACCCCTGCAAGGGCTGCGGCTGCCTCAGAGCTCATCCCAAGAGTTAATTCCCAACTCAAGCCCTTTCCATGCACAGGCTGCAGAAGTAGGTCACTTGCCATATCTGGTAAGCCTCTGCTTCCATGGCCAGATGTCTTTCTGCAGACATCAGAGAGCCTTAGAGCAGGCTCCGTGCTGGGCGGTGAACCCTTAAACGCCCCACGCCTCACCCACCCCACGTTAAAGAGAACAAGAGACCAAAATCGTTTTCCTTTAGCTTATAGGAAGGGCTACTGGTGATTTTACATGCCCCCAGAATCACTGGTAATTTTAAATGCCCCCAGAATCACAGTCAAGTCTACTATTAAAGACAAAACATCTCATATGGGTGCTCTCCTCAGCCTAAAACCTAAGTTACAACTGAACACAAACATGGAAAAGCTCCACTCCACAGAACATTTAATCAGGCAGAGGCAGCCTGAAACAGCAATCTGGCTAGAAGACACCAACGAACCACACTGAGCCACTTGCTTGGCTGGCTGCAAAATCAGACCCAGCCAGTATCTGCAACCATGCACTTCCCCTCTGTTCCCCAGGAGGTTAGGAAAGTACCTGTGTCGTCAGCCATAACATTAGTGCTCGACTTCCAGACAGAGAGAGAGGGCTGAGATGTCCAAAGAGGAGGCTGAAGGCAGAGTAAGAAACGATTTATCCTCGCTGTAGTCCTGCAGTGGGAGCAAACAAGTTTCCTAAAGGCAGCTCAGCTGGAACCCGAGACTGGACCCTGGAGCAACTTCTCTTCCAAATCTATTTTTAGAGCAGCTATCCTCAGGAGCCAAATGCTTTTGAGAACTCATATGGCAACCTCGTTCTGACGACAATCAAATTCACTCAACCCTCCTCACACAGCATCCTGGGTAGCTGGGCTCTCCCCTCCCCTTAATCCTCCACACGCAGAAGCGAACCGAGCGGAGCGCGCAGTGCTGGAGCGCTCCTGCTGCCATTTATGCTCCACTGCCTGAGCTCTAAGGACATTAAATCCACCAGCACAAGCTGGAACGCAAGTCTGGACACAGGGCTTGCCTGCTTGCATTTGGTAGGCTGGCTCTCAGCCAGGAAAGTTTCTCCATGCTAGCATTCCTCTGCCAGGCTTCCCGAGGAGCCCGCACAGGCTGCTGGTGTGCAGCTCGACAGCTATTTTAAGAAGAAAACTCAGCTAATTTCTAAACTGGAGCTTGGAGCTCTTCTAAAAGAGCTGCTGGAAAGCAGCTGCACACATTCTTGCCAAGGAATTTGCAGATCAGAACTGTTCTCCTGGAACACCTCACGTTTACTCGTAGCAGACCCAAAGGTTAGCAGTCGTTTTGCCAAAGCTCCCCTAGAGAGCTCCAGCAGGCATGTGTCCTGCTGTGAGCCAGACCAGAGCTGATCCTGCTCACTGCTGTCCCTTCCCAGCTCAGCCTCTGCTCCCTCAGGCACTCTCTCAAGCTCAGGGCAGCTTTGCTCAGCCAGGGGCTGCTGCTAGCAGGGAGAAGCTGATGGGGACAGTTCCTGCCAAGGGCTGTGCTGCACAAAGCCTCTGCCTCACACCTGCTGCTCTGCACACCGAGGGCACTGCCACAGCTTGTGCCACACCTTGGGGAGGAGCAGACAGGACAGGAGACCCTCAAGTGCCTCACAAGGGATTGCAGCCCATGGATGGCATCTTCAGGAGAGAGCTGAGGGATGCCCAGGGCCAAGCCTCTTCTTCCCTGGCTGCTGTCCCAGAAGGACTCTGTCCCTTCTGCCTCCCATCCTGATGCCTCTGCTCCTGAATCCAGTTCCCCTCTGCTATGGAGTCAGTCTGGGACTTGCCCAGTGCCTGCCCCCAGCAGCAGTGGTGCCAGTGGTGCCCTCATTGCCATCAGGGGTTGGGTTTTATATAGGTTTCAGTCTCTATTCCATGGCATTGTTCTTCTTTCCATCCCAGCTGGCTTAGTTTCTTTCCCACCCCATCAGTTTCTCTCCCTTCTTCCCTTTGGGAAAGCAAAAGGGTTCCTGGAGAGCCTCTGGCACTGCTCTGGTGGTCAGCCCAGCCCTGACCATTGACAGACACACACAACAAAAATCAGAACATTTACTGAGGAGCAATCCACTCTTCAAAGCAGCAGCACACAAATGCCTGCTTTGTTGGGTTTTATTCAAAAACAACACAAACAAAAACCAAAGGAAGAAGCCAGCAGTTTTTATTTGCTGGAGGAGAGCAGTTCACAAATTAAGGACAGAAAGCAACTCAATGAGAATCTCTGTCCTGGGAGGTTGCTCAGCTTGGCAAGATGGCAAAGGCATTTTCTCACTGCTCCCAGTGCTGGCTCAGTGCACTTTGGAGACAGCAGCTGTTTGCCACCAGGAGAGCTGCCGTTGTGAACAGCTCTCCTCTGGAGTGCTCTTTAGCTCGTGGTGGCTGCTGAGGCCAGAGGAGCTAAACACTGAACACAGAGAGAAATGTGCACAGAAAACCCTGCAGCTGCACCTGCTCCTCTCTTCTATCTGGGCCAGAAGGATGAGCACTTTCAAAAGCCAGTCCAGTGTCTTCCAAGCAGGGTTTTGCCTTCTGCTTGTTAGGATGAACATTCTTTTCCATTCAGATTTATTACAAGGAAAAAAAAAACCAACACAAAACAACCCAAAAATCAGCCCCAGATGTACATACAGCTTAAATAACCAAGAACAACACTGCTGGGAACTTGAAAGTCCTATGATGGATGCTGACCAGCGAGAGGAATGGATTTAAAGCAGTACTTAATGCATCCACCATATCCTCTCTGGATTCCTTCCTTTCAAACCTTTTCTCCATGAATTTACAGAGTGCAAAATAACAGACAGAGAGTTAACAAACATTTGAGAGTGGGGGGAAAAACAAATACATGCTGCAAAGGCAGAACAAAAATATTTTGTGCTGTCTGTTGACAGATGGCTACAGCAAAGCACAGCTTCCTACCTGCTGATGTTTGCCCCAAACACTTGAGTCAATTTTCTGACTAAAAAGCTTTGGGTTTATGTGTACCCAAACACAAAACAGAATTAGC
Organism: Eubucco bourcierii; assembly: GCA_013396675.1. Lineage (NCBI taxonomy): Eukaryota > Metazoa > Chordata > Aves > Piciformes > Ramphastidae > Eubucco > Eubucco bourcierii. The sequence goes on from VWZE01022411.1 coordinate 20,930, forward strand.
TGTCTGGAAAACTGAAGGTACAGTTTGCCTCCTGCAAGCTTATTTGGCTTAAACACCACGGGGAGTAGTTCAGAGTTCAGACTCAGACTACAAATCTGAGTTAGCATCCTGCTACAGGATCAACAGATCTGTGTCAGCTGTAACAAAATGAAGAATGATTTGAGCTGTGCAAACTACACAACTCCAGCATGGTAGGGATTGGAAGGGAGGTCTGGAGATCATCCAGTCCCATCCCTCTCTGCTAAAGCAGGGCACCCACAGCAGCTTGCTCAGAGTCACAATGGCCAAGGGAGGTTGGAATCCCTGCAAAGGAGACTCCACAACCTGTCTGGGCAGCCTGCTCCAGGGCTCCAGCAGTCTCACACCAACTAAGTTTCTCCTCCTGTTCAGATGGAACCTCCTGGGTTGCAGTTTGTGCTCATTGCTCCTTGACCTCTCACCACTGACATGAGTCTGGCCCCAGCCTCTTGCCCCCCACCCTTCAGCTCTTGCAGAGCATTGCTCAGATGCCCTCTGGGGCTGCTCTTCTGCAGGCTCTCACCCCAGGGCTCTCAGCCTTCCCTCCTCACAGAGATGCTCCAGGCCCCCTCAGCAGCTTTGTAGCCTCCACTGGACTCTCCTCAGTAGTTTTTTGAAGTGGGGAACCCAGCCCAGGACCCAGTACTCCAGATGTGGCCTCACTAGGGCAGAGCAGAGGGAAGGAAGAACCTCTCTCACCCTGCTGGTCAGACTCTTCTCAAGAGCCCCCAGAAGACCATTGACCCTTCTTGGCCACAATGACTTAAACTGTGCTGCTGCTGTTTTGCTTAACCACCTCTTACACAGAGCAGTTTGAACTCCTACACAACTTCTGTGCTCATTCAATATTTGGTTACATTTAGGACAGGGCAGAGTTCAGGAAAGGTTAAGTGTGGAGAGGAAATACAAGAAATACTTAAGCCCAGAACATGCAAATTTTATTGGTGGTGACCTTTAAACAAAAGTTTCTCTTACATAAGGTTGAAAATCCTCATCTGTGCAGAGCTGCTGGCATCAATTTTAGGTTGTTTTTTTTTTTCCCCTTGTTCTACTTTTCTATCCTGTAATGTGGGTCACATCAATTTGTTTTAGCAACAAGTCCTAATTAAGCCATACCAAAAAAAAAAGAAAGAAAAGAGCTGATGTTTCAGGTCTTTCAGTTCTTCTCATCACAGAGAGGCTTGGGTTGGAAGGGACCCTGAAGATCACCCAGGTTCAACCCCCTGCCATGAGCAGGGACACCTCCCACTAGACCAAGTTGCTCAAAGTCTCATCCAGCCTGGCCCTGAACACTCTTCATGGTGTGATGGAGTTTCAGATACAGCAAATACAACTCCGGTTGTCATGCAAGTGGCTGCAGCTCTGTTGTTCACAACTTTCTGCTCATGGGTGGGGAGTGTGTGTGGAAAAACAACATTATAAAATCCTTTACTCAATGCCTAAAACTTACTCTGAAGTCTGCTACTAAATCAGTGTTAGTTCAGAGAGAAGCAGCAGATCTGCAACTCCTGCAGAGACCCAGAGGGGTTTTTGTTGTCTTATACCTACAAATAGTTGTTAAAATGTCTTGTTGGGAGATCTCACTTGCAAAATCATTGCTCTTTTTACCACTTCTTTGCTTCAAAAGACACAGCTGAGTTGTCCAGTTACTGTGGGAGGAAGCAGTAGCACAGTTACAGATGATGAGATTTTAGTTAATGCCAAGAAAAACCCAACAAAGAACCATTAGTGGAGTCAGGGAAAAATGTATTAGCAATTCATTAATTAGCAGCAAACAGAAACTCAGGAAGTAAAACCATGCAAGAAGAACACAGCTACTCAGGAGTTACAACACCCACAGCTATTAAACCCTCACACAGACAACTCAGAGGCAGCATTTGTTACACAAAGGACATGCACAGTAACACTGCAGCTCCAGATGAAGGAGACTTAAACCAGCTTCACTCCAGGAGCTCTAACAGGGCTGAAGCACCCAGGACAGCCTGTTCAGACTCATCTGCAGACTCTGCTTCCAGTGTTTTTAAAGAGTTATCATTTCCACTTCAAAGCACAGCTCCAGCAACTCCTCTGTGCACAGAGCCAGCCCCTAGGATGCGGTTAGGGAAAAGCCTGCTGCAGGCAATCACACAGATTACCACTTGCTGATCTCCACCAGGGAAGCACCGCTCAGGGCAAAGCAGAACTTCTCTGTTCAAGCTCTCTACAATGAAGAAGTCAACACAGGAATTAGCACAGGAATACTTCTGACATCTTTGGAGGGGATGCAGAAAGGTGCAGCTGAAAAAGAACTTTTATTCTTTTCATGCAGTAAAGGAAGTTTCAGTTTAATAAAACACAAAACCCCTACCTCTTTGTGCACTCTGTAGTCAGAAATCATCTTAACATCCATGCCTTCTACTGCTAGGAAATCTTTACCCCAGCCCTTACACATCCAACCAAACCATTCACCCTCTGTGTTCACACCATAGCTCCACCGAAGAACACAGAATCACACAACTGTTTGTGTTGGAAGGGACCTTAAAGCTCAGCCAGTCCCAAGGGCAGGGACACTTCCCACCAGCCCAGGTTGCTTCAGGCCTCATCCATCCTGGCCTTGAACACCTCCAGGGAGGAGGCATCCACAGCCTCCCTGGGCAACCTGTGCCAGTGTCTCCCCACCCTTACATAAAGCTCTAGATTCGACCTCATCCATCCCATGCCCAAGCACTGCGTCACCTCTGTCCTTCCAGCCAAAGGACTTTTCCTTCAGTCCGTGCACAGAGCCACTCTGGGGAGCAGAGAAGAGGCAGCTCCTGGCTCAGCAGTTCCCTGTGGGCTTCACCTACAGCTGCACAGCTACTGACTCTGCTCCAGAGAAAGGGAAGGCTGAAGAGCAGCCTCAGACTAAAGGGCAGACCTAGAGCACTGAAGAGACATTAACTCCTTAATCCCTCAATGGGATAAACCTCCCTTTAGTCTCAACCTGGGGTAGCTACCACCTGCCTGGGGAATTTTCTTGTGTGCTCTCAGAGCAATTGCCAAAGAGCTGAGAGAACACAGATTGGTTTTGGTTGGAAAAGCCCTTTAAGATTATCGAGTCCAACCAATCATGTCCCTCAGCACCACATCTCTGTGTCTTGTAAGCACCTCCAGGGACAACTTTCTGAGATGATTGCTGATACTTTAGGTGCTCAAGCTGGCATTGTACACAAGCTCTGCCCTCAACGGGCTGTTCAAAAGGTTACTTCTTATGGACCTCTTCAACTGTTAATGAAATGCTCATGAAGTGTATGAACACAGACATCCTTGCAGATGTCATGTGCAAGGCTCCTCCACCTCTGAAGCACCTCACCAGTGCCCAGTACCAGGGCATGATCCCTGCCCTAGTCCTGCTGAGAGAGACCAAGATGTTAAAGTGTCATAGAACCACAGAATCATAGAACCATAGAATCACAGAAATCACAGAATCAGTCAGAGCTGGAAGGGCCCACAAGGATCAGCCAGCTCCAACCCCCTGCCATGCCCAGGGACACCTCACACCAGATCAGGCTGGCCACAGCCTCATCCAGCCTGGCCTTAAACACCTCCAGGCATGAGGCTTCCACCACCTCCCTGCACAATCCCTGCCAGGCTCTCACCACCCTCATGCTCAACAACTTCTTCCTAACATCCAGGCTCAATCTCCCCATTTCCAGCTTGGTTCCATTCCCCCACAGTCCTATCACTCCCTGACAGCCTCAAAAGTCCCTCCCCAGCTTTCTTGTAGCCCCCTTCAGATCCTGCAAGGCCACAAGAAGGTCCCCTGGGAGCCTTCTCCTCTGCAGCCTGCACAGCCCCAACTGCCTCAGTCTCTGCTCACAGCAGAGCAGCTCCAGCCCTCTGCTCATCCTCATGGCCCTGCTCTGGACACCTTCCAGCACCTCCACATCCCTCTTGTCCCAGGGGCTCCAGCACTGGATGCAGCACTCCAGGTGGGGTCTCAGCAGATCAGAGCAGAGGGGGAGGATCACCTCCCTCACCCTGCTGCCCACACTGCTCCTGCTGCAGCCCAGGCTCTGGTTGCTCTCTGGGCTGCAAGTGCACACTGCTGGCTCATGTTAAGCTTCTCCTCCACCAGCACCCCCAAGTTCCTCTCCTCAGAGCTCCTGCAGGGAAACCACAAGGCAGACAGATGACCCACACAAGAGGCTGGGTTGTGGTGGTTTTGCTATTTTTATCAGCCCATCACAGGGTTTCCTGAAGATTTAGGGAAGAAAGACACACACTGAGTTGTCATTTTGACACTTGCACCATGGGCATCACTGCCATGGGCCATGCATTCTTTGAAATGGAACTGGGAAGTCACAGTTAGCTGTTTCATAGCATGGCTTAGGCTGGAAGGAATCTCAAGAGATCATCTGCTGCAACCTCCCTGGAGAGCCTATTTCAGAGTCTCACCACCCTCATACTGAGGAACTTCTTCCTAAGATTCAGCTTAAACCTCCTGTTCCTCACCTTTAAACCATTCCCCTTGCCCTGAGGTGAGACACCCTCAGCAAAAGTCTCTCTGCAGCTTCCCTGCAGGATCCCTTCAGCTATTGGTAGGCAGCAATAAGGTCCCCTGGAGTCTTCCTCAGGCTGCACATCCCCAGCTCCCTCAACCTGTGCTCACAGCAGAGCTGCCCCAGCCCTTGGATCATCTTTGTGGCCCTCCTCTGGGCTTGCTCCAACAGCTCTGTGTTCTCTCTGTGATGGATATAGGTACACCTGCTACCAACTACACAAATTCCATTAAAATTCAGATCTCTTGGATCAAAATCAAGTCATAATCAACTTTGCTGGTCAAATCCATCTTGCTATAAATACAGAGCCATGTTTTGAGCAGTCAGTGCCAGTACAAAACAGAACTATCTGGCACCTATGGTGAAAATTCAAAGTCTTCAACTAGTTGCAAGCAACTCAATGAGGCAATAAGGATAGGCCTGGTGAAGAAATCATTGCAACATTCCTAAAACAGTACAGAAAGATTCCAGCAGTGAGAACAAAGTAGTTCTCACTGGTCTGCAACAGCTGGATAGCAAAGGTGGTGCAAGAAAACATTCTAATCTTGAGTTTCATTCTAATGTGGAGTTTGAAAAGCCAAGTCAAAGTGCTGAGCAGGATGCTGAGTTCAGGAGGATTTGGATGAGTGCAGTAAACAGCAGAGTTAGACCTGAGCAAACCACTCCAAAGAAAGATGATGCAAGGGCTGGAGCACCTCTCTGCATTTGGGTGAGGACATCAGGTCAGCTTCAATGCATGGAACACCCTAAAATTCAAAGGGAGCTGAAAAGCCAAAAATGAATGGAAGGATTAGATTAAGGAAGCTTAGAAGGGTCCAAAAGATGAGTAAAAGGAGTTAGAAGGTTTGCATTTGCATTTGGATACAAGGGAACTACATGGTTAAGCCAGGAAAAAGTGAGCTCAGGCATCTTCTAGGACCTGGCAGAGGAAAGCAGGGGATCTCAGAAGATAATCTCAATCATTCTGAAAATTAAAGAGAATTTCTCAAAGCAACAGTGGAGTTCTTGGACTTCAGCCTGTGTGCTGACAGTGAAAACTGTGTTTCAGTAAGTCCTTGCTTGCTCTAAGACCGAAGGCACCCCTGCAGCACAGCAACAGATGTCATCCCACCTTCACTCCTCCTTCCAGAATCAAGCCCTGCTTACAAAACAAGCCATCTGCATTTCAGAAGGAGCTGGGCTGCTGATCTCACTCTTGCTGGAAGGATTCTCTTCCACCACCTGCTAATGCCTGAGACAGTTCCAAATTCCCTGCCTCATTAAATCTGGGAGAGTTCACTCGTGGCCAGGTGACATGCACTTGCTGCTGTACCACAACTGCTCCTCAGCTAACAAAGCTTTAAAGCATCTCTTACTTCATCTGGCTGTTTAAAACTGATTTCCTTCCTCCAGAGAAGTCAGTTTTCATGATGGATTCTGTAGGCTAGTGACAGGAAGCCAAATTTTCCATCAAAGATAATAAAAACCATCTTTGCCTCTCCAAGTATCCCCAAACTGTCACATTTTGATCCAGTTTTTTTGGTTTTTTTTTGCTTCTGCTCTCCCAATGAAATCGCTGCCACCACCACCCAGTTCTGTGCATGTCACTTGCAAAGCAGCAGCCATCAGTAGCAGCACAAAGCTTGAGTACAAAGATTTGGGGTTTTATTAGGGCTCATTTCACAGCTTTCAGCAGATGGCTCTTGAAAGTGAAAGGTGTTGCTGAGAAATGCTTAGTTTCACGTCTTGACACTTCAATGAATCTGAAAACATGGAGCGGAACTGCAGCTAGGACTACTTCAGACTTAAGCTGCTGCTAAGGTTACCGTCAATATTTTCTGAAGTGGAAACCCAAAAGCAGATGATTCCTTTCAGATGCAGGCATTGCCTTCAGCTCACGGATTTTCAGATGTGCTGTCAGCCTCAGTGGTTTCAGAGCTATGAGCAAAGCCTTGGCAAGAAGCCACATTTTCTGCTATCAACTGCTGTGAAAGTGAATGCTACCGCAGCACCAGGAACTGCCTCAGATTGGAGGCTTCCACACCTCACAGCCATCTCAAACCTGTTTTCCCTTGCCATTTTCACATCCCAGCTGAGGAAGGCTCCACTGGCTGTGGTGAAGACTCTGGTCCCAGCTTTTATTCTCCCAAGAGCAATCACCCATTACCTCCTTCTGCAGCTGTGCCTATGGAAATAGCATCAGCTTCGTGCCGTAATTTCTGCTGTTGTCCAAGGGATTCTAACTAGGAGCTGCTGAAACTAACACAACAATTTAAGAGGTCACATCTTAGCAGAGTGCCTAACACATTACTCATATTGCTTCGCCCCCTCAGATAACAGTAGAGTCCCCAGTGCAATGACACAAAGCAGAAACCTTCTCATACAAAGAGATGAGATTTTACTTGGGAGTGAAACAAAAAAACCCCACAGAATTCTTTTTGGTTCAGCCAGAGATTCAGCTGATAAATTCTTGCTTTTAAACCTTGACCAATCTTTAAAGTGGGTTTTAAAAGCACTAACAGAGCCATGGTTAGTGATCAAAGTTACGCTGAGGATGCATTTTCTTCATGCATCATCGTGCTTTAGCAGGCTTCACACAGCCTGGTGATGGTCAGAGCACCTCCAGCCCAAGCCCAAACAGAAAAAGAAGGATTTAGAAGAAGCCAGCAAAGAAGCCAACACCACTCCTCTGAACACTGCAATATCATCTCTAAACTCTTCCATGCTTATTTGAAATCCCTCTCTTAATTCATCATGTGACAGGCAGATTAATCCTGTGTGGTTCATCCCTTAATGAAGTGTTCTCTGTATTACTGCTCTGCCCTAAGGTGAGCAACAGGTATCACTCCACTGCTGCCTGCACACTTCCTCACTGCAGCTCTGTGCACGGCAAGCTCAAATCCAAAGAAGTCAGAAGGAGCAAACCTTCAATCTCTGATGACAGCACTTCCTTTCTCCACTGCAGTGTGAAGGGCTGCAGAAGGGCTCCAGAAGTCTGTGGTTTTCCCCCTCTTTCAGGCATGTTTTGCTATGCTTTAAAATGCTACTTGCACAAAAGCTCTCTCTACCTTAGCTGCCCACACACTGTTGTTTATCAGCAGCCAGGTTTGCTACGGTGCTCTTTACTGGGGCTGGGGAATGGCTGTCTCCAAATCCCTTCTGATCCCATTTCTGCCAAGATTCTCCTTGCTTCTCTACTCACAGTGACCATCAGCTTAGATGCTCCATCTGCAGTAGGTACAAAAGCCTTAGATCAGTGCCGATAAAACAGGTCAGCACTCGAGAGTAATGACTTCACCAGCAGCAGATATAGGACATCTCGGTTCTGCACATGGCTTCCACAGCTTTGCAGCTCCAGGATACCTACGAGACGCTGAGACCTGTCCTGGGAAGATGACCTGAATGTCGCTCACCTCAACCCAGCTCTTACAGGGAGCCTTCATAGACACACAGAATTGCTTTGATTGGAAGAAACCTTTAAAATCATGGAGTCTGACCCTTAACCCAGCACTGCCAGGACACCACCAAACCACCACCCTCAGCACCACATCCACACACCTTAGACACCCCTGCAGGGATGGGGACTCCACCACTGCCCTGGGCAGCCTGATCCAGGGCTCAACAACCCTTTTGGGGAAGAATGTTTGGTTTTTTCTAATATCCAACCTAAACCTCCCCTGGTGCCACTCGATGTCTCGTCTTCTCCGGTCCTGTCTCTTGCTCCTTGGAAGAGACAAACCCCCACCGGGACCCAGCCCCCTTGCAGGGAGTTGTAGAGCGCAATGAGCTCTCCCCTGCATGCTGGACAACCCCAGGCCCCTCAGCTGCTCCTTCCCAGCCCTGGTCCCCAGATCAGCTTCGTTGCCCTCTCTGGACAAGCTCCATTCTGGGTATCTCCATCTCCTAGGCCCGGCCACGCAAGCCTCTCCTCCACGTGAATACTAGGAATGGGAAGGGCGGAAGCTGGGGCTTCGGACCTGGGCCATCCATCCCTGCACCCCTGCCCGGCCCCCCCGGTGCAGGACGATCGCGTCCCGGCAGAACGGGAGGGGGACGCGGCGGAAGCTGTTTCATCGGGAAAGAACGGAGCAAAAGCCCTTCGCTTCGGCCGGTGGGCGGCGGCACGGGCCCCATTCTCGCCCCACCGACATCTCCGATGCAACTCCCGAGCAAACCGCGCCCTTTCCCATGCGATCTGCGGCCCCGATCCCGCCGCCGCTCACCTCTTTTGGAGCCGGAGCCGGGGCCGGGGCTGCCGCCAGTACCTCGGGAGCTCTTGCGTGAGGCCATGGCACTCCTGTCAGGCAAATCGGAGGAGGAGGAGACGGAGACGNGAGGGGGCGGAGCCGCAGCGAGAACGAGGCCGGGAGCCGCCGCCACCACCTGAGACCGGCGTGCGGCGGCGCCCCGCGGCAACAGCGGCGCACGCCCCGCCCGCCGCCAGCCAATGGCGGGGCGCTGTGAGAAGGAGGCGGGGCAGCTCTCAGCCCCGATTGGTGGGTGCTGCAAAGGGGGCGGGGCGTTGCCTATGCGCGCACCCGGCTCTTTCCCCGCCGCCGGCGCCTTTGAACGTGGCAGCGCGGGAGCGCGTGGAGGGCTCTCGCGAGGGTTCGTGCCACGGTGGTGGGTTTCGGTGCTTCGCCAGCGGCCGCCGCCCCCTCTCCTTGCCCCCCCACGGCCGCCCCCCTCCGTTCCCTGCTTGCAGGGGAAGGGGCTCATGCCCTGAACAGCCCGGAGAGGGGCGGAGGCGGATGCCGGTGTGGGTTGGGGGCTGTAGGGTCTTCGAACTCTGAAAGGAGAACGGGAAACCGGGAAGGTGTCAGGATATCCCTGTGCTGGCCCGGGAGGTTGGCTGACGGTCCGGTCTGAGGTCTGTGACCGGCAGGAACCGAGCCGGTAGCCTAGAGGGAGCTGATGATGATGCGGGGGGTACGAGGCAGGGCCCTGGAGTACGCTGTCGGTAAGGGGCTCCAGCAAGCCGTGGAGAGAAAACCAGGGAAAGTAAAGCTGGCCCAGGGGAGTTGTTTGGACTGAAACTGCTTAAATAGAATGGGAAAGTTGGAAGGGACTGCAAAGACCATCCAGTTCCAACCCTCTGCCATAGGCAGGGACACCTCCCACTAGCACAGGGCACTCAAGGCCTCCTCCAACCTGGCCTTGAACACCTCCAGGGAGGGAGCAGCCACAACCTCCT
>VWZE01022414.1:0-10903 GCA_013396675.1 Eubucco bourcierii
TGCTGTTCAGCCTGGAGAGGAGAAGGGTCTGGGAAGGCCTTAGAGCAGTTATTAGCCATCATGACTCTCTGTGCCATACAGCAGGGACAACCTGTCTTGCTGCCTGCTTTACAGTGGATTCTGAGATGATGTTTTCCACCTCTAAAATGCAGCCCCCTGAGGCAGCAAACTGATTTTCCTCCAGCTTCACACCACCCATCCAAAGCACAGCTGCATGAACTCTATTACAGCCCCTCCAGGACACACTGAGGACCATCAGCTCAATAACAAACAGCAAACCTCTTTTCCTCACTTCTTTACCTTGCACCACAGAGGTTCACTGGTCCACACAGCTTTACAAACCCAGCAGTGTTTATGCAGACACAGAGCACTGGATGCTGCCTGTGTTGGTACCAAGTTGATTGGCCTGCCCTGTATTGCCTGAGCCCTACCATGTAGCTTGTCCATGCTAAGCAATGAGGCTCCAGCTGAGCTCTGCACCAGCACAATGCAGAACCAGCCTAAATCTGCTGAGGTCACAGAATCAGAGAATTGTTTCAGTTGGAAGAAACCTTCAAAATTATTGAGTCCAAACATCAACCTAACACCACCATGGTGTTAAGCCATGCCCCTAAGTGCCATGTACATGTTTCTAGAACACCTCCCTGAGCAGCCTGTGCCAATCCCTGACCACTCTGGCAGCAAAGAAAACCTTCCTAATGTCCAAGCTAGCCCTCTCCTGGCACAATTTCAGGCCATCTCCTCTCATCCTGTCACCTGAGATTTGGGAGCAGAGCCCAACCTCAGCTCACTGCAGCCTCCTCTCAGGGAGCTGCAGAGAGTAATGAGCTCTGCCCTCAGCCTCCTCTGCTCCACACTGCACACCCCCAGTTCCCTTAGCTGCTCCTCCCCAGCCCTCTTCTCCAGACCCTTCCCCAGCTTTGGTGCCCTTCTCTTGACACACTCCAGCCCCTCAATGTCCTTCTTGCAGTGATGACCCCAAAACTGAACCCAGGACTCACAGTGTGGCCTCACCAGTGCTGAGTACAGGGCAAGAATCCCTGCTCTGCTCCTGCTGCCCACACCTTTGCTGATCCAGGCCAGGCTGCTGCTGCCCTTCTTGCCCACCTGGGCACACCTCTGCCCATGTTCAGCTGCTGTCACCCAGCACTCCCAGATCCTTTTCTGCTGGGCAGTTTCCAGCCACTCTGTCTCATGCCTGGAGCCTTCCTGGGGTTATTGTGTCCCAAGTGTAGGACCCAGCACTTGGCCTTGTTGAACCTCATCCCATTGATCCAGCCTGTCCAGATCTCTTTGCAGAGCCTCCCTACCCTCCAGCAGCTCAACACTCCCACCCAATTTCAGTCTCATCTGCATCTTTAACACCTCCATGCATGCAAATTGTCCCAAATAGAGGTGAAACATTGTTACATTACTAATGAACAGATAATCTCAACAAAATCTGGAGAGGTGTCAACAGCTGTGCTCATTATGCCACTGTGTGCCACATCACATCATCTGCACTTAGCTATTAAAACACTGTATTCATCTGACACTTTATTTCAAAATCAATGTAATGTTCCAGTTCTTTCTTATGATAGGAGGAGGAAGCAGCAGCAGCAGATCTCATTTTTGCAGAATTACCTCACTCTAGCTGCAAAAGTGTTAGGGTAAAATATTCAGTACGAAGTCAAGGGCAAGAGCAATGTCAGCCAGCAGGTGTAACAACCACCAAAGGCAGCAGGAACATCTCCTCCTCACCCTGTGCCAGGGAAGGGGCAGGGCAGTTCTTCTCCCACTTCCCCACCTTGGCCCTGCCTGTCTGACCTGGGGCTGGGCTACCAGAGGACAACCATTGTGGGTGGCAGGACAGCAGTGCCAGGCAAGTGCTGCAGGCCTTCCACAGGGCTGCCAGGAGGCCCTGTCTGAGACAGCTGGGCAGGGGCAGCCCCATGCAGGGCATGGCTACAGAAAGGCTACATCTGATAAGTGAACTTAATTTGGGTGTAATACAGAACCACAGAATCATAGAATCACAGAATCAGTCAGGGTTGGAAGGGACCACAAGGATCATCCAGCTCCAACGCCCCTGCCAGGGGCAGGGACACCTCACACTAGATCAGGCTGTCTGTCTATGTCTCATATAGGGAACAGGTGCTGGGGGTAAGTACCACAAGTCACTAAGTAAGGCAGAAAGATCTGTGGCAGAAGGGAAAGATCTCAGCACAGACAGGGACCTGCTGGTCCAGAGGAGGCCACAGCAATGCTGGCAAGGCTGGGAGGGCTCTGCTGGGAGGCCAGGCTGGCAGAGTTGGGCTTGGGCAGCCCGGAGAAGACAAGGCTCCAGGAGACCTTCTGGTGGCCTTACAGTGCTTAAAGGCAGCTAGAAGAAAGCTGGGGACAGAGTTTTCATCAGGGCTTGTTGTGCCAGGACAACTGTGGCGCTTTGAACTGCAAATGGGAGATTGAGAGTGGAGAGAAGGGAGAAATGTTTGCCCCTGAGGGTGAGGAGAGCCTGGCCCAGGCTGCCCAGAGAGGTGGGAGCTGCCCCATGGCTGGCAGCACTGCAGGGCAGGCTGTGTGGGGCTGTGAGCAGCCTGCTCTGGCTGGGGATGTCCCTGCTGAGTGCAGGGGCTTGGACTGGATGAGCTTGGAAGGTCCTTTCCAACCCACACCTGTCTGTGACTCTCTGACATTCTCATTGCAGATAACCCTGACTGAAACAGGACTTCCAGGCTATCACACACAGAGTTCTCCAAAAGTTTCAGGGTTGCTCTATTAATTTTCACTTTCATGAGCTGGCATGTCAAATAAATGTTGGTACTTTAACCTAGCTCTCATAAAGCAGAATTATGTTTCAGAACTACTCAGTATCTTCCCATTCTCACATATTGAGTTCACCATCTGAAGGCCTGAACACCACTTTCAGTAAGGAAATTCTGCTCTGCTCAGCCTTCACCTGCAGCACTGCCTGCAGGGCTGAGGCCCCAGCACAAGGACCTGGAGCTGCTGGAGAGAGTCCAGAGGAGGCCATGAAGATGATCACAGGCTGGAGAACCTCTGCTGTGGGCACAGGCTGGGAGAGTTGAGGCTGTTTAGCCTGGAGAAGAGAAGGCTCCAGGGAGACCTTACAGTAACCTTCCAGTACCTGAAGGGGCTCCAGGAGAGCTGGGGAGGGACTTTATTGAAAGGCTGATAGTAATAGAACAAGAGGGAATGGATTGAAGCTTGAAAGGGGAGATTGAGAGTGGAAATGAGGAAGAAATTCTTTAGAGTGAGGGTTAGGAGAGAGTGGCACAGGTTGCCCAGGGAGGTTGTGGATGTCCCCTGCCTGGAGGTGCTCAAGGCCAGGCTGGATGAGGCCTTGAGCAGCCTGTGCTGGTGGGAGGTGTCCCTGCCCATGGCAGGGGGTTGGCACTGGATGATCTTTGAGGTCACTTCCAACCCAAAGCATTCTGTGAGTCTATGAAAAGAAAGACAGTCCAGGGCCAGTTTTTGCTATGAAGTCAATCTAGGTGCACTGTGATACATGTCAGGGACCAAGCAGAACACAGCAGGAGACTCTGCCTTCATAGGACAGAAATCACAGAATCACAGCAGCATTCAGGCTGGAGAAGCCCCTCAGGGTCACCAAGTGCAACCAAAAACCATCCTCTACAAGGTGCACCCTGAACCACAGCCCCAAGCACCACATCCAAATGACCTTTAAACACATCCAGGCTTGGGGACTCCACCACCTCCCTGGGCAGCACATTCCAGTCCCTGACCACTCTTGCTGGGAAAACATTTCCCTAATGTCCAGTCTGAACCTCTTCAGTCACAGCTTGAGGCCATTCCCTCTTCTTCTATCATTAAGTACCTGTGAGCAGAGCCCAGCAGCAGCCTCTCCACAACCTCCTTTCAGTAGCTGCAGACAGCTATGAGTTCTGCCCTCAGTCTCCTCTTGCTCACACTACCCATCCCCAGCTCCTTCAGTCACTCCTCATCAGATTCCTTCTCCAGCTTTGTTGCCCTCCTCTGCACCTCCACAGCTCTCTTGTATTGAGGTGCCCAAAACTGGACACAACACTCAAGGTGTGGCCTCACCTGAGCCAAATCCAAGGGCACAATCCCCTCCCTGCTGCTGCTGGGCACAGCATTTTTAACACAAGCCAGGATGCCATTGGCCTGCTTGGCTGCCTGGGCACACTGCTGGCTCACACTCAGACCCCTGGACACACTGCTGGCTCACATTCATGTGCCTGGGCACACTGCTGGCTCCCATCTAGCCCCCTGGACACACTGCTGGCTCCCATTCAGCTGCCTGGGCACACTGCAGGCTCACATTCAGCTGCCTGGGCACACTGCTGGCTCCCATTCAGCTGCCTGGGCACACTGCAGGCTCACATTCTGCTGCCTGGACACACTGCTGGCTCCCATTCAGCTGTCTGGGCACACTGCAGGCTCACATTCAGCTGCCTGGGCACACTGCTGGCTCACATTCAGCCTCCTGGGCACACTGCTGGCTCCCATTCAGCTGCCTGGGCACACTGCAGGCTCACATTCAGCTCCCTGGGCACACTGCTGGTTCACACTCAGCTCCTGTCTATTACAACCTGCAGGCCCCTTTCTGCTGACATTTTTCCAGCCACACTGCCCCAATCCTGTAGTATTGCTTGGGGTTGCTGTGGCCCAAGCGCAGGAGCTGGCAAAATCCTACACTCACTCTATGACTGGCAGGATGGCAACAGAAAGTGGCAACCACACTGAATTAAAACCTGTGACAGAGAGGCAAACTGTCCAAGCCTTAGTGTCCCATGAAACTATGAACTGTGGAGTTCTCCATCCTTTGGGAGCAAGTGAAGTGAGGAACAAAGAATATTTCTGCTGACTTTTGAGGTGTTGTTTCATACCTGGCAGGGGGAATTTTTTTTTTTCCAGCTCTCCACTGACCACATTTTAGTCATTGTTAAAAGATTTAGCCTGGATTTACCCCACCACTATTAATGTAAAGGCTTTCAAGCTTTTGGTTTTTTTTTTTCTGAAGAGATAGAGAGATGACAAATTCATGCAAATCACTCTTAATCTCTCATAAATAATGCAGATCTCCAAGGGTGAGCCCATTCTGAGCATGCTTTAGCATAATCTGGGTGGCATGTAATTCCTCCAGCTCTGCCATGCCTTGAATTGAAGATGGGCTAGGAAGTAATAAATGGGTTTATTATTTTATTTAATTATTTTCTTTCTTTCTTTCTTTCTTTCTTTTTTTTTTTAAATGCAATGAGATTTATGCCCTTTTAAGAAACTACCTTCAGCAGGGCAGTATTTATTTTACTTGAGAACAGGGTTTGGAAATTGCTATTTAGTGAAACTAATCCATATTCATGTGGTTCAGGAGTTTCAAAGCAAAGCCACTTTTAAACCAGGAAAAATCCACCTGAATGTCTTTGGCATCTTTGCTGGGACTCTCCCCACGTTTGTGTGGCTGTGGCTGTTTGGTTCCTGCTCAACAAGCAGACCTGTGGTGGCTGCCAAAGTGTATTCAGACTTAGTAAGGTTTGCTAGTAAGACTTAGTAGTCTTACTACACTTATTCAGACTTAGTAAGGGTAAGGCTAAAGTTGAAAGCAAAGCTCAAAATGTTCCCATCTGCATAAAAGCCAAAAGAGTCACATCTGGAGTATTGTGTCACAGCTGGAATCCTGGGATCAGCCCTGGACTCCTCAGTTCAAGAGTCCAGAGGAGGCTGCAAAGCTGCTGAGGGGCCTGGAGCAGCTGTGTGAGGAGCAAAGGCTGAGAGCCCTGGGGCTGAGAGCCCTGGGGCTGAGAGCCTGCACAAGAGCAGCCCCAGAGGGCAGCTGAGCAATGCTCAGCAAGAGCTGAAGGAGCTGTGGGGGGCAAGAGGCTGGGGCCAGGCTCTTGGTAGTGGTGCCCAGGGACAGCACAAGGGGCACTGGGCACAAACTGCAACCCAGGAGGTTGCCTCTGAGCAGGAGGAGAAAGTTGTTTGGTGTGAGGGTGCTGGAGGCCTGGAGCAGGCTGCCCAGAGAGGTTGTGGAGTCTGCTTGTGTGCAGAGCTTCCAACCCCCTCTGGTCATTCTGTTCTTGGGCAAGCTGCTGTGGGTGCCCTGCTTTGGCAGGGAGTTGAGCTGGATGATCCCCAGAGGTCCCTTCTGAACCTATACCAGGTTGGATTCTGGGACATGCAAAATGACCTGTAAAAGAAGTGTTGCTGAAATCAAACAGGTAACACTTGGAGTGTAAAGCAAGGGATGAAATGATGGCCACCACATTTTCTCCCCCTTTCAATTCACTGGAATTTTCCCAAGGCAGTGCTGTTTTACCTCTAACAGCTCTGTATAGATTTATTGGGGTTTTAAACTTGAAAATAAACAGAACTGCTTTTTGCAGTAAGCACAAACCCCTGCCAGGTACCCAAAGGATCTTTGTTTAGCTGAAGAAACAGCTGATTTAGAGGAAAAGTGTAAAGGGGAATTATAGTCACAGCAGGAATGTTTTCAGCTAAAGCAGGTTGCTTAGAGCCCTTTCCAACCTAACCTGGAAAGGCTCCAGGGGTGGCACATCTACTACATCTCTTGGAAATCTGGGCCAGGGTTTCACCACCCTCAGTGTGGAAAATTTGCTTCCTTAGATCTAGTCTACATCTCCCTCTTTTAGTTTAAAACCAGCACCCCTTAACCTCCTTCCACCTGTTGCCTACCCTGCTGGGGATGCAGCCCAGGAGGCAGGCCTGAGGGAGAAGATTGGCTTCTGGAGAGAGACTCCAAAGGCCTGCAGGGACAGGACGAGGGCAATGGCTTCAAAAGAGGAAAGAGCAGATTTAGGTTGGATGTTAGGAACAAGCTCTGCAGCATGAGAGTGCTGGAACATTGCAACAGGTTGCTCAGGGAGGTGGTTGGGGCCCCATGCCTGGGGATATTCAAGGTGAGGCTCGACAAGACTCTGGGCAACCTGATCTAGTTGAGGATGCTGGCCATGCTTCAAGAGCAGTGTGGGCAGCAGGGCAAGGGAGGGGATTCTACCCCTTGGCTCTGCTCTCCTCAGACACCACCTGCAGTCCTGGGTGCAGTTCTGGAGCCCCCAGAACAGGAAGGACATGGAAGTGTTGGAGCCAGTGCAGAGGAGGCCACCAAGATGCTGAGAGGGCTGCAGCAGCTCTGCTGTGAGGACAGGCTGAGAGAGTTGGGGCTGTGCAGCCTGGAGAAGAGAAGGCTTCCAGGAGAGCTTAGAGTAGCCTTTCAGGGTCTGAAGGGGGCTAGAGGAAGGCTGGGGAGGGACTACTGACAAGGTCTGGCAATGTCAGGACAAGGGGCAATGGGTTTGAAGTGGCAGAGGGGAGATTGAAAGTGGATGTGAGGAGGAAGTTGTTTGCAGTGAGGGTGGTGAGACACTGGCACAGGTTCCCCAGGGAGGTTGTGGCTGCTCCCTCCCTGGAGGTGTTGAAGGCCAGGTTGGAGGAGACCTTGAGTAACCTGTACTAGTGGGAGGGGTCCCTGCCTATGGCAGGGGTTAGAACTGGCTGAGCTTTGAGGTCCCTTCCAACCTTACCATTCTATGATTCTCTGTCCTGCTGACTGCAGGGGGTTTGTACTGGATGAGCTTTGGAGATACCTTCCAACCTAGACCATTCTGTGACCTCAAGGAGCCAAAAAGCACAGGCACAGATGCCACCTGGCAATAATCCCTGTGCCCCATGCACCTCATTATCACAACCTCCTTCTACAGCCAGACCCCAGGAGATGAGATGAAGAGGGAATGACCTTTAGAAGTGATGAGAAGATAAAAAGGATAATCTGGAAGCAAGAAGATGAAGACCAGCAGATGGGACTGTCAGCTGTAAAACTGCAAAGCCCTACAACATGAGCAGGTGAGTAAGGTGGAGAACATCACTTGGATGAGATGAAAAAGTTCCAGCTGCAATCAGAGAGCCTCACCAACCTGTGTCTGGGACCAGTGAGGCTTCTGCTGGCTGTCACTTTAATTGTGCTTACTTCTGCAGAGCCTGGAGGGCTCCAGTCTGTCCCTGCTTCATTTTCTGTTGAGGCTACTGCAATAAGCCCCAGGACTGATTAAAGAGTTTGAATAGAATCACAGAATCCTAGAATCACAGAGTGACAGAATCACAGAATCCTAGAATCAGAGAGTGACAGAATCACAGAATCACAGAATCACAGAATCATAGAATCACCCCCTGAGTTGGGCTGGAAGGGACCTCCAAAGCTCATCCAGTCTAACCCCCCTGCACTCAGCAGGGACATCCTCCACTACAGTAGGCTGCCCACAGGTCTGTCCACCGCCACCTTGAATTCCTCCAGGCATGGGGCACTCAAGTACCTCCCTGGGCAACCTGCTGCAGTGTTCCAGCAGCCTCCTGCTGCAGAACTTGTTCCTCACAGCCAATCTCAATCTGCTCTGTTCTAGTTTGAAACCATTGCCCTCATCCTCTTCCTGTAGGCCTTTGCAAACAGTCTCTCTGCAGCCTTCTTGTAGCCCCCTTCAAGTACTGGAAGGTTGCTATTAGGTCTCCTCAAAGCCTTCTCTTCTCCAGGCTGAACACCCCCAGCTCCCTCAGCCTGCCCTTGTAGCAGAGCTGCTCCAACCTCCTGATCATCCTTGTGGCTCCTCCTCTGTAGCCTACAAGACAGCAACTTCACCACTTTAGAAGCTCTCCCACTTCAAGCCCCTCAGGATGGCACAGCTTTCTCTTTAAGCAAAGAACTACTACTGCTGGGTGGCACAGTCTGTGCTCAGCATCAAAAGAATGCTTGGTGAATCAACTCCAGCAGTCCTGAACAGAAATAAAAATTACCTCCTCAGACCATGACAGAAGTGCAGGTTCTTGGCCCTTCAATAAACTCTGGGATGGGTTGAACAAGTTTTTTTCTGATTGATTTTGATACCTGCTGGCTTGAAATCCCAAATATAATGTTGTGAGTAATCTCCCCAACTCCAAATTCTCCCCTTGTGGATTATGTGACTGCTGTCTTTGATCAAATGCTCAGCAAGTTTCCATACAGGGGACTAAGTAAAAGCAAAAGCACTGCAGCAACACACACCTGACAGACAAACTACAGAGAAACACACTGAAAAGGTCAAAGTGGAGTTTTGGAGGCCACTGTGTCTCTAAGTGTCATATCAGGGAAGGTCTAAATACATCACAACTGCTTACACAACCTCCTGCTACAGCTGTATGCATGGAGATGAGGCATGAGTCACAGAGTCACACAGGTTGGAAGGGAGCTCTGGAGATCATCCAGCTCAACCCCCTGCTAAAGCAGGGCACCCACAGCAGCCTGCTCAGCAGCACAGTGCCCAGCAGGGGTTGGAAGCTCTGCACACAAGCAGACTCCACAACCTCTCTGGGCAGCCTGCTCCAGGCCTCCAGCACCCTCACACCAAACAACTTTCTCCTCCTGCTCAGAGGGAACCTCCGGGGTTGCAGTTGCTGCCCAGTGCCCCTTGTGCTGTCCCTGGGCACCACTGCCAAGAGTCTAGCCCCAGCCTCTTGCNCTCAGCAGCACAGTGCCCAGCAGGGGTTGGAAGCTCTGCACACAAGCAGACTCCACAACCTCTCTGGGCAGCCTGCTCCAGGCCTCCAGCACCCTCACACCAAACAACTTTCTCCTCCTGCTCAGAGGGAACCTCCGGGGTTGCAGTTGCTGCCCAGTGCCCCTTGTGCTGTCCCTGGGCACCACTGCCAAGAGTCTAGCCCCAGCCTCTTGCCCCCCACAGCTCCTTCAGCTCTTGCTGAGCATTGCTCAGCTGCCCTCTGGGGCTGCTCTTGTGCAGGCTCTCAGCCCCAGGGCTCTCAGCCTTTGCTGCTCACAGAGCTGCTCCAGGCCCTTAATCAGCTTGCACTGTTCCCTGTCCTTCTTGAACTGGGGAGCCCAGAACTGGACTCAGTCCTCCAGATGTGGCCTCACCAGCACAGAGCAGAGGGGAAAGAGAACCTCCCTCAACCTTCCTGCCACACTCTTCATCACACACTCCAGGACCCTTCTTGTCCATGAGGGCACCTTGCTGCCTTATGAGGACCTTGTTGTTCCTCAGCACTGCCAGGTCCTTCTCTGGGGTCCTGCTCTCCAGCAGGTGCCCCCTCCCCTGTCCTGCTGCAGGAGGTTGTTCCTCCCCAGGGGCAGGACCCTGTGCTTGCCCTGGCTGAACTTCCTGAGGTTCCCTCTGTGAGGTCTCAGTGAATGGCAGCAGAGCCTGACAGGCTGCCAGCCACTCCTCCCAGTCACAACACTGATCCCACCACAGGCCTGTGATGATGGCTAAGCCATAGCTATCCTACTGCACAATGGCTTCCAGCTCCTCCTGCTTACTGCTGTGGTATCATCGGTGGAGATGCCCTGGGGCTGGGTACATGACCCTCTGAAGGAAACAAACAATTAAAAGAGGTTTCTTAAGCTGACAAGAAGGTATAAACTAAAAAAAAACAAGAAGGCCAAGAGCCAATTTTTGTTCACTCATGTTTCTGAGCAAGAAACAGCAACTGAGACCTGCAGGATACTTTCTTTGGACCCCAGGGGATGAAGACACAGATTATTTGACCTATTAATTTACACTGACAAAATACATTGCAATTACAACTGGTTGCTGACCCTTTCTGGTCCCACAGCCATTGAAAGAACCTCTTTAATTGCTCCTCTGCAATAAAACAGAATTAAGCAGTACTAATTCTTTAAGCCAACACAGTTTAAGGCTGGAAGAAGCTAACAAGTTGCTGTAACAACATCATCTAATGAACTTGACTGGCAGATGGTGCAGGTTCTCCTCTCATGGCAGAAGAGGTCTGACCTGCATCCCTGCTTTCAAATATAACAAAATTATGGAATCATAGAATGGTAAGGTTGGAAGGGACCTCAAAGCTCAGCCAGTTCTAACCCCCTGCCATAGGCAGGGACACCTCCCACTAGTACAGG
>VWZE01022415.1:3622-19192 GCA_013396675.1 Eubucco bourcierii
ATATATATATATATATCTATAAAAAAGATTTTGGATTTTCTTCTTAAGCCTGATAGGAAAACTTGGCATCTGCTTTGACCATCCCTTAGGCAATGTATGGATTAGGAAAAACATCTTTTAGTATAAATGTAAACCATACAGTACTTAGCTTGTTTTCCAACACATTGTTCTCCAAGAATGATGCAAATCTTAATGTAGGAGGTCTATCTCCTTAGACAGAACCATATCGGGCATTGTGCTGTGAAGTCATTGGAGGATCTAGTGATAAATAGAAACCACTCAAAAGAAAGGTGCATATAGTTTATTTTAAGTAGTAATTTGTCAAGTACATTACAGACTGATTTTAATATGTCAGACTGTATTCTCTCAAAAGTGAAATGCTTAGTTTTGCTGTGTTGACATGGAGGTTATAAGACTAAAGAATGGTCTTATGAAAACACTTTTTTTCTGATTGTATAGTTATTAGTATTATGAACAATTTTATGCTTCCTCCATTTTTGTAGCTTTTAAAACGCTCCTTTTGTATGCAATCCCACACACACATGTGTAGTCAAGGCTGATCCTTTTATCTATGAATATTTGGCATGGAGTCATTTTATGCTGCATGATTCATTTTTCTGAACCAGAAAATTCATTTTAGATGAACCTCTAATTTACAAATATAACATATTTGTTCTTATATTCAAAAGAATTTAAATTAATAACTTTAAAATGTGTTTGTTCAGTTTTTTTCCTCCCATGGAGGAAAAAAAAATAAATCAATGTAATATAAGTAAAATTCACAAAATCAACCACTGAAGACAGGATTGGCTAAGTCCAGGTCATACTTATATTCCTTGAGGTCCCTTCCAACCTTACCATTCCACCATTCTCACAAAATGGGCCTACAGCAAGACTTCATGTTCCCTGACTTCATTTGAACATTGCTTTTCCAGTTTGTCCATAAAAGTCTCACCATTTGTTTGCTATTTCAGCACTTTAGAGATATATTTTTTCTTGGGCTTGGATAGACATTGTTCATTATTTTAAGTAGCTAATGCTGTATCTCTGAGAAAATTAACTGCAATTTCAAAATAATCAAGTATTTTTCCAGACTGTTTTTTTTTCTTCCTTCCTCCATTGACTAAAACTTCTGTGGTGTTCCCCGAGTTCAGTTCCTGCTCAGGTTAAGAATTTTTAAGAATTTTCTTAATACAATAACAATCTCATTGTTAATCTTCTTAGTGTAGATTACCTTATAAAGCTGATACTGCTCCAGCTGAGCCATTCTGTTTTGGAAGATAAACTAAATATTTTCCAATTGTTTACTTAGATTATCCATTAGTAAAAAGTTTGTGTGTGTATATGTATGTATTTTCATTTATACATACACATACAAATAAATGTATACTCTGTGTACATTAAACCATTATGAAGACTGCAACAGTAACTTTTCCATGATTCATAAACACCCTGATTCATTAGAATGAGTAAGATTTAGAGTAGGACTTGAAAAATCTTGTATACACAATTTTTTACCCTCTTTGACTGAATTATAGAATCATAGAATGGTAAGGTTGGAAGGGACCTCAAGAATCATCTAGTTCCAACTCCCTGCCATAGGCAGGGACACCTCCCACTAGTACAGGTTACTCAAGGTCTCATCCAACCTGGCCTTGAACACCTCCAGGGAGGGAGCATCCACAACCTCCCTGGGCAACCTGTTCCAGTGCCTCACCATCCTCACTGCAAAGAACTTCCTCCTAACATCCAGTCTAAATCTCCCCTCTGCCAGTTTAAACCCATTGCTTCTTGTCCTGTCATTGCAGTAGTTTCAACTGTGGTAAAGCTTGCCAAACCCTAATTCCTAAAATATCACCTTTTCAACTAAACCCTACAAATCTCCCTAAGCGCTCATCTACTGTTCGATATAGGCAATGAATCTATCTATGTGCCCATAGTGTTGCATAGCACATTGCCAATGTCTAAGAAATCCAAATAACTGACTTGTATGAGTTGGATGCATTCATCACAACTAGCTGTAGATATTTGAAGCATTTTAGTTACGACTTTGACTGCCCTACGTATCTCCTTAATAGGGAAAGATGAGCATCACTGGAAAAAAACAACTCAACTAAAATTTTAATTGTGCCCTGGAGACCTGTTCCTGATTTTGTCACTTAAATAAAGTAGGATGAATATGGATTTATGTAATTGTTTGCTATCCTAATTGGCAAGTTGGTGAAATGAATAAATGAAAGATCAGAGTCCATGTAGCTCAACTCTTGAACTGTTGCACTGCTCCTGAATGGGATGACCAAACCCTCTGAGTCAGTCCTAGTGTGTGGGTAGTGTGCATCACCACTCAGCATCAGTAGTTATACAAAGGTTGAGCCCAATAAAGTCAGTAGTGATCCTAGCAGCCATTCAGCCTATTGGTTTTAAATGGGCTTAAAATATCTTTATAAAAGGGCTCTCTGGATTGTTTATTAAGCATAGCCAAAGTGGAGATGTGTGCCTGTGCCATGCTGCCTTGCCTTCAAGTTTGGTGCCAGGCATTTCAAATCTAACAGTTAAATAACATAATGTGTGACTGAAATATGTTGCTGAATTTATACAGGATGCCAAATAATCTATGATCTTCAGCATTGCCACATTACACTATTATTACTGGTACATAGTAGCATTTTCCATGTATGTAGCTGAAAGCTGCAGCTCCAAAATGACCGTTTCAATTAGAACATTAATTACAAAATCAATCTGGAGTTTTACAGGGTAGACTTATTGAATCTCTGAATTTGCAGAAACAACCACTTAGTAAAATAGGAGCAGTTTCCTTTTTTACTTTCAATTTTTCAATCCATATATGGGCAGAAGAATTTCTGTATGCTTGTCTATGCTCATCAAATAGGTCTGAATTGTCCTGTGTTTCCATACAGGCATTTGTATTTCTTCTTGGTTTGGATTTGAATTCAGAACCAAATGCCATTTACGTATCCTAAGAAAGATTAGAAATATTCAGTTAAACTTTCTGCATTAAGCAAAGCTTTGCTATTGGATGTTGGTCTTTGCTTCTTATTATTTTGGAGAGTGATCAGATTCTTTAAGAATGGCAATAGTTTAAACAAAGTCAGTCTCTTGCGTGTGCGATCTTACAATCCACATAAAGTATGAGAAATCCTAGCAAATCTGCAGTGAGAGTACACAGGAACAAGGAATGATTTGACAGATACGAAGATCATGTTTGCCTGCCCTGAAGAGTGAGTTTTACAACCAGTTTAGTGACAATGAAAAATAAACAAATAAATAAAGTATACGCCTTAATCATACTAACAATGAAGTTAGGGATCCGAAGAATCATTCTGAGTCCTGGTGGTTCCTAGCTTTATCTGGAAGTCTCCAACCTTTAAGTAATCAACTGAAGTCTCAAAAATATATAATCACAGAATCACAGAATGGTAAGGTTGGAAGGGACCTCAAGGATCATCTAGTTCCAACCCCCTGCCATAGGCAGGGACACCTCCCACTACTACAGGTTACTCAAGGCCTCATCCAATCTGGCCTTGAACACCTCCAGGGAGGAAGCATCCACGACCTCCCTGGGCAACCTGTTCCAGTGCCTCACCACCCTCACTGGAAAGAACTTCCTCCTAACATCTGGTCTAAATCTCCTCTCTGCCAGTTTAAACCCATTGTCCCTTGTCCTGTCATTGCAAGACCTTGTAAATAATCCTGCCCCAGCCTTCCTGTAGCCCCCTTCAGATACTGGAACTTTGCTGGGAAAAGGTGGGAGCTATCACTTATAGCTCATTAAGTAATCAGGAGCGGTAGACCAAGGTATTGGTCTGGTATTTAATTGTTTTTCCTTTCAGACTAGTCAGTAGTGACGTCATCTGTACAGTGATGATTAAGATTGGCTTATCAGAGTTCATCAATTGCTGGCAACAGTACCAAGTGCAACCTACACCTGATTTTCCTTACTGTAGTGTTATCTGGAAACTTCCTCGGACCACAGCTCCATCTCTGCAACGGAGTTCCTGGAAGTCCAAATCCTGCAGATTCCTGGACATGACAGAGATAATTAGGAACATTAATAAATGCCATGACTATACAAGAAGTACATTAATAAATGCCATAACTATACGAGAAGTACATTAATTCTGTCTCTCTTCTTTCATGTCAGGAATGATACAATGAGCCTGTAGATTCCATTTAAAAAGTGCTCCTTAACTTCTATAAATTACAAAATTAATTTATATCCTCCAAATGCATTTAATGATTCAAATACTAGCCACTTTACAATCTGAAAGAATGCAGAGTTTCCACTGAATTCTGAGATCAATAGAAGTTACTATGTTTGGTGCCACTATAGCCCAGAACATTTTAAGCTATAGCATTCATTAAAAAAAGTCAGAAGTTTACTAAAGGAATTTAATAAAAACTGTCATATCGTACTAACACAATTTGCTTGTGAGCTGTTTACCAAGCTTTTCATTTTCTAGGACAAACAAATTTATCAGCAAAATCAATTTCATTTTGGTCATTTAAAACATCAGGATTAAAAACTAGGCTCAAACAAATAATTTGCAACTTTGTACTACAGTGTATATCATTAGTGTCCTCTGAGCAAAAAAGTCTGTCTTATACCCACGTGAATTATGATGCTAAATTGTTGGATTTCAGTTCACAGGAGAAGATATTCTTCATTGCAGTGATGGGTCCTGAGACAAATGTGAGTTTAGTATGTTTCATTTTTAATTGTCCCTAGCAAGAACAAAAATAAAAGTCTATTATAACTTTATAACTGGTAGAGTAGGATCTTCATTTTAAATGATCTCTTAATGCATTAACTGGAGGAAAAGCAAGATAACCCGATGACTTTATGTAGAAGTACTTGTTTCTGTCCAAAGCTTGTCTAATAGCAGCTTATTTTATATCACTGTTGTTCCTGGAATGACACTTAGGTCTCTGCTATCTACTACAAGTTAAAAAATGCTTACTCTCTGAGGACAACTGTGTCTTGCAGGAGCTTTACATTTATCTGGGTTTCTTTGTGTTCAGGCATCAATGTGTAATTTTCTCCATTGCCAGCTTCTTCATATTTTGACCATCTTTAAATGCCTGCCCCTGCAACCACTGCAATGCAGACAATTCCTGTATGTTATTGATTTTAGCTGATGCTGGTAGCTTGGTTTGCCTTAGTTCCCACCATGAATTACAGAAATATTTGGTATAACATTCCTAGATACATAAACACAGGTAAAAACAGCTTTCATGAGAGTAGTGATATCAGAAAATGCACTTTTCTTCTTTATTGCATTTATTGTAGTTGTGTCCGATTTTGCCATCCTTCTTATCTTGTTTTACATGAAACCATTTATCAACATGATAAGCCATGCCTAGTGGTGAGAACTGAATTTTGCCTTGTTGTTTAAAATGTTAACACCCTCAGCCTTCTGAGCTTATTTTGAGCAATTTTCTTTGGAGTACACTGAAACTGGTCATATCTTCTAAAAGGGAAATCATTGATGGCAGCTATAGCAAAGAGGTTTTGGAAAAAAAAAAACCAACAAACCCAAATCTACCGTTAAATTAATTTACAAGGTAGAGGTATTACATATGTTTATTACATAAACAGTGTCCTCTGTTGGACACTTGTTTTTCTCTGAAATAAATTTGAAAATAACAATTTCACTTATTCACAGCCTTCATTTTAGATGCTGCCTATCCTTGAAGAAATGAGCAATGTGGGAAGCATGCTCTCTCCCATTATGTGAGACAGAATCAGACTGACCAACCTAATTTTATAATTCTTTCTGTAAGAGCAGACACATGCATTTTAATTTTCTTTTCCAGTAGACCATGGAGAATGAACTGTTTTCTTCAGATACATCTAACTCTTCAGTGACCGCAAAAGCCTTTGCTGCACTCAGTGTAGGTAGCACCTGACTCATGTCAGATATATGGGGCAGAACACAGGCTTCAAAATCCACTTTAAGGAGTTGGCTAAAGATAATCCCCTAGATGTTTGGAGGGGTTTTTTTCCTTTCAGTTTTTCCTTTCCTTTTTATCTTAAAGTGTAAAAATGTGCCTTTGTGCATGTATGTGACCCTGTTGTGAATAAGTGGGTATCAGCTCAGGCCCAAAATACCAGAATGAACAAACATCTCCCTGAGATTGCCTCTAGGATCTGATCTGTGGTTCCTCAGACCATATCAGATGCTGACAAAAGCAGACACACTGCAGGACACGTTTGTGACAGCACTACCCACCTTATACACTGGCATGTCTATGTAATGCTGGGTGAATTATCTTTTCAGCTTTACAAATGCAAGTTAAATTATTTTTTAAAAAAATCCTTCCAAACTCTTTCTTTCTGGCCCAGTGAGCTCAGTGAGGGACAAGCAAAAATGGCCTCCTCAAGGCTGTGAAATGCGAGAGATACCTTCAAGAGAGACAGCAAAATTTTGGGTTAAATCTGAGACAAAGCAACACACTGAAATGAAGAAAGGGAAAATAAGGGAGGAAAAAACACCAAAACCCAAACCAATGTACCTTTAACAGCTTCTTGTTACTTGAGAAATAAACCTAAACAGAAATAATCACGCAGTGTAACTGTGGGAAGCCTGTCACCAGGTATCAAACAGCTGGCACAACTGACTTCAGTCTTCCTCCACTCTTTGCCTTCAACATGCTCAGCTTTCTGAGGTGACTCAGTACCTCCAGCACTCACTGACTTCAGTAGAATTGGGAGTTTTCTCACAAAGTCCAAGGTCTCTGCTCATCATAGTGGGTAGGGTTAGGGTTGGGATTAGGGGGTTAGGGGGTAGGGTTAGGGTTATGTTTTAGGTAGTAGTTTTTAGATTGTAGGTTTTAGGCTGTGGGTTTAGGTTGTAGGATTTAGGTTGTGGGTTTAGGTCAGATTTTGGCTGTCAGATTTCAATTTCTTGCTTTTGGTTTCTATCAGACTTTGGCTTTCAGATTTTGGCTTTTGGATTCTGACTTGGTTTCTGGCTTTCGGATATTGGCTGTCAGATTCTGGCTTTCAGTTTTAGGCTGTTGAATTTAGGCTGTTCTGCCCAGGCTGTCAATTTTAGGCTGTTTGGTTTAGGCTATAGGTTTTAGGCCGTTTGGTTTAGGCTATAGGTTTTANGGTTTAAGGCCGTTTGGGTTTAAGGCCGTTTGGGTTTAAGGCCGTTTGGGTTTAAGGCCGTTTGGGTTTAAGGCCGTTTGGGTTTAAGGCCGTTTGGGTTTAAGGCCGTTTGGGTTTAAGGCCGTTTGGGTTTAAGGCCGTTTGGGTTTAAGGCCGTTTGGGTTTAAGGCCGTTTGGGTTTAAGGCCGTTTGGGTTTAAGGCCGTTTGGGTTTAAGGCCGTTTGGGTTTAAGGCCGTTTGGGTTTAAGGCCGTTTGGGTTTAAGGCCGTTTGGGTTTAAGGCCGTTTGGGTTTAAGGCCGTTTGGGTTTAAGGCCGTTTGGGTTTAAGGCCGTTTGGGTTTAAGGCCGTTTGGGTTTAAGGCCGTTTGGGTTTAAGGCCGTTTGGGTTTAAGGCCGTTTGGGTTTAAGGCCGTTTGGGTTTAAGGCCGTTTGGGTTTAAGGCCGTTTGGGTTTAAGGCCGTTTGGGTTTAAGGCCGTTTGGGTTTAAGGCCGTTTGGGTTTAAGGCCGTTTGGGTTTAAGGCCGTTTGGGTTTAAGGCCGTTTGGGTTTAAGGCCGTTTGGGTTTAAGGCCGTTTGGGTTTAAGGCCGTTTGGGTTTAAGGCCGTTTGGGTTTAAGGCCGTTTGGGTTTAAGGCCGTTTGGGTTTAAGGCCGTTTGGGTTTAAGGCCGTTTGGGTTTAAGGCCGTTTGGGTTTAAGGCCGTTTGGGTTTAAGGCCGTTTGGGTTTAAGGCCGTTTGGGTTTAAGGCCGTTTGGGTTTAAGGCCGTTTGGGTTTAAGGCCGTTTGGGTTTAAGGCCGTTTGGGTTTAAGGCCGTTTGGGTTTAAGGCCGTTTGGGTTTAAGGCCGTTTGGGTTTAAGGCCGTTTGGGTTTAAGGCCGTTTGGGTTTAAGGCCGTTTGGGTTTAAGGCCGTTTGGGTTTAAGGCCGTTTGGGTTTAAGGCCGTTTGGGTTTAAGGCCGTTTGGGTTTAAGGCCGTTTGGGTTTAAGGCCGTTTGGGTTTAAGGCCGTTTGGGTTTAAGGCCGTTTGGGTTTAAGGCCGTTTGGGTTTAAGGCCGTTTGGGTTTAAGGCCGTTTGGGTTTAAGGCCGTTTGGGTTTAAGGCCGTTTGGGTTTAAGGCCGTTTGGGTTTAAGGCCGTTTGGGTTTAAGGCCGTTTGGGTTTAAGGCCGTTTGGGTTTAGGCCTTGGGGTTGTTCATATGATGGTTAGGGAGTCTCGGGTTGGTCACCATGATGATTAGGTGTCTTGGGGTTGGCCATTGTGCTGGTTAGGGCTCTTGGGCTTGGTCACCATGAGGGCCAAGGTGGTCTCACAACTCAGCATGATGGCTCTGGGGGCAGTCGTCCTTATGTCACAGAGCTCAAAGCTGGTAACCCTGACAGTATGAGGCTTGGAACCAGTCACTGCAGTGGAAGAGGCCCTGGGAGCCAGACCCTGTGAGTGCTTCTGTGTCTTTTGGACAGTCACCATGAGGGTTGGAACCAGTCACCACCATGATGAAGATCTCCTGGCTGTTCACTACAGGGTGAGGGTCTCATGGTATTGCCATGAGGGCTGAAAGGCCTTAGGGCTCGGTGCTTTGATGGTGGGAGGCTCAAGGGGAATCACTATGAGGGCTTGTGGACCTTGAAGGTGCTCACCTCAATGGTTGGGGTCTACCCTACAGCTTCTGGGAGGTCTTGAAGATAGTCACCTTATGGGTTGGGGTCTTCGGGGCTAGACTCCACAGGTTGTGGAGGGTCTTGAAGCTACTCACCTTAATAGTTGGGGACTTGGTGTTCAGACCCTATAGGTTGTGGGGGACCCTGGGGATGGTCACCACAAAGACAAGGGGTTCATGGTGTCCAAGACCAGAGAAGCCAAAGGAGAGCATCTGGTTTGGAGAGAAGACCAAGACCAGAGAAACCGATGATAAGCATCTGGTCTTGGAAGAAAGACCCAACTCAGAGAAGCCAACAATGAGCATCTGGTCTTGGGAAGAAGACCCAAAGCAGACCCAAAACAGCTTTTTCACCTGCCCTCACCAAGAAAGCAGATCCTGCTGGTTAGGTAGCACAAGCACAATGCCTCATGGCTCTCTATGTGCAAAGGATATATACTCATTACAAATACGTATTTAACAGAAGTTTGTGCAAATATGCTGAGGTTTAGTCTTAAGGAATTATGAATAAGAGTCAGTCTCTAGAAATCTTGTTTGACTGGTATTTATTTTGTCCCTCTTCTTCTATTCAAACTGTTTGTATGATTCCAGGAACTACACTGTATAGTCTTATCCTCAGATTACTCATAATTTTTATACACTGTCATGTTTCATGACAACAATCCTGTAGCTGATGTGAGGAATGAGACAATGGTATGGGGAATTCAGCAACTTGAGAAAACACACATTAGAGTGCATACTTCTGAAAGTGCACCTTGGTATAGGTTACTGAGATCATGTTATCAATAAAAACCTAAGGTTTAAAATACTATTTTCTTATGTTTCTCCCAAGGAAGGCTGCTCCTTCCTTGGTAAGGCAAATGGAAAACAAAGCAGAGGTGATTGGTGGGAACCAGCATGGCTTCACCAAGGGCAGATCTTGCCTGACAAATTTAGTGGCTTTCTATGATGAAGTCACAGCGACAGTGGACAAGGGAAAGGCAGCTGATGTCATCTACCTGGACCTGAGTAAAGCATTTGACTCTGTCCCACATGACATCCTGGTCACCAAACTGGAAAAGTATGGACTTGATGGATGGACCACTCGCTGGATAAGGAATTGGCTGGATGGTCGAACCCAGAGAGTGGTGATCAACGGCACAATGTCCACCTGGAGACCAGTGACAAGTGGTGTCCCTCAGGGGTCAGTGCTGGGACCAGTGCTGTTTAACATCTTTGTCAGTGACATGGACAGAGGAATGGAGTGCACCCTCAGCAAGTTTGCAGATGACACCAAGCTGTGTGGCACAGTCGACTTGCTAGAGGGCAGGGATGCCATCCAGAGGGACCTGGACAGGCTGGAGAGTTGGGCCCAGGCCAACCTGATGAAATTCAATAAGGCCAAGTGTAAGGTCCTGCACCTGGGTAGGCACAATCCCAAGCACAAATACAGGCTGGGTGGTGAATGGCTGGAGAGCAGCCCTGAGGAAAAGGACCTTGGAGTCTGGGTTGATGAAAAGCTCAACATGAGCCTGCAGTGTGCACATGCAGCCCAGACAGCCAACCGAGTCCTAGGCTGCATCAAGAGAAGCGTGGCCAGCAGAGCAAGGGAGGTGATTCTGCCCCTTTACTCTGCTCTCGTCAGACCCCACCTGGAGTACTGTGTGCAGTTCTGGAACCCTCAGCACAGGAAGGACATGGAAGTGTTGGAGCGGGTCCAGAGGAGGGCCACAAAGATGATCAGAGGGCTGGAGCAGCTCTCCTATGAGGACAGGCTGAGGGAGTTGGGGCTCTTCAGCCTGGAGAAGAGAAGGCTTCGAGGGGACCTGATAGTAGCCTTCCAGTATCTGAAGGGGGCCTACAGGAAGGCTGGGGAAGGATTATTTACAAGGTCCTGCAATGACAGGACAAGGGGCAATGGGCTTAAAATGGCAGAGTGGAGATTTAGACTAGATGTTAGGAGGAAGTTCTTTACAGTAAGGGTGGTGAGGCACTGGAACAGGTTGCCCAGGGAGGTTGTGGATGCTCCCTTCCTGGATGTGTTCAAGGCCAGATTGGATGAGGCCTTGAGTAACCTGTACTAGTGGGAGGTGTCCCTGCCTATGGCAGGGGGTTGGAACTAGATGATCCTTGAGGTCCCTTCCAACCTTACCATTCTATGATTCTATGATAAGGCTGATCACCATTCAGAACAGTGCCTTGGAATGTGTCCAATGTTGCCAGTGTAGGTTCAGCAACACTGTCTCAGTCTTTCAACAAGAGAGATAGACTGAGGACATCGGTATACAGATAAGCCGTTTTCAGTGGTTTGGATCATTAAATGGACATCTTGAATTTCTTGTCTTCATATAAAATTCTGCTGAAGTATCTTAGATCCTACACAAATAAACAATCAGGAAAATTAGCACTAGTATATGCTCTATATGGAAAGGAAAAAAAAATAGGAAACAATCTATCTACTTTGATTTCTAAGTAAAATGTGGCTACAAAGTGCTGCAGAAACTGCAGCTACTGGTTCTTTCACCTATATTGTAATCTAGCATCTCTCCTAGAATTGGTTTCCTAAATCAAGAGATTGACAGAGAAGTTACTAGTGGTTGGTAAGTCGGAAACTTGACAATCAAATCAGTTTAATCACAATTCTCATAATGAAAAAAATGGTCTGATTATAAGCAAATTATAATACATCCAGCAGTTTCTACAAGAGTACAAATTCAGCACAGCATTCTATGGATTAAAAAAAAAACAAAACAAAAAAAAAGCCCCAAACAAACAACAAAAACACATTTGATACAGGCAAAGGAATTGGAAAAAAAAAATCAATAAATGTGAAATGAAAAATTATCATCCTTGTGGACAAAGATAATGTAAAATAGGAAATATGATGATGGGGAAAAAAGAAGTTGAAGCAGTTTACCAAAATTAATTAAATATGAAGGCAATGTGAGCAAGAAAGCTTTTAATAGACTATTATTTCATCGAAAGATACAATCTCAAATGCTGTGGTTTATCACCTGATACTGCTGAATTAAATAAATTCATAAAGAGACCTTTACTCCTCTAGACATTTCAGCCATGAGAGGGGCCTCGTACAGGAGAATTGCATTTCTGCTCCAAAACACACATTAACTAGATGACTTGCTTTCCAACTCTAAGTATTTTGTGCCACTGGAAGAGAAAAATAATGCTTCATAATAGAACTCATTCAACTAGCTGTTAGTCATTCTAACCATTTAATGGAGCGACTTATCCTCAGCACTGCGCTTAGCCATATGAAGGGCAAGAAGGTCACTGGGAGCAGTCAGCATGGTTTTACAAAGGGAAAGTCACATTTGACCAACTTGATAACCTTCTATGAAGACGTACCCAGGTGGATAGATGATGGAAGAGCAGTGGATGTGCTTTACCTTGATTTCAGTAAAGCATTTGCCGCCATCTCCCACAGCACCTCATAGCTAAAGTGAGGAGGTGCGGTCTGGGCGATGGAGGTGAATTGGGAACTGGTTAAAGGAAAGAAGTCAGAAAGTCATGGTCGTGGTTTGCTGACAACACCAAACTGGGCGGAGTAGTTGACACACTGGAGAGTTGTGCTGTCATTCAGAAAGACTTAGACAGGCTGGAGAGCTGGGCAGGGAGAAACTGAATGAAGTTCAACAGGGGAAAGTGTGGAGTCATGCACCTGGGAAAGAACAATCCCATGTATCAGTATAAGCTGGGGACTGACCTGATGGAGAGCAGTGAAGGGGAGAAGGACTTAGGAGTCCTGGTGGATGGAAGCATGACCATGAGCCAGCAGTGTGCTTTTGTGGCTGGGAAGGCCACTGTCATTCTGGGGTGTATTAGAATGGGTGTGGTTAATAAGGCGAGGAAGATTCTTCTTCTCCTCTACTCTGACCTGGTAAGGTCTCATCTGGAGTATTGTGTCCAGTTCTGAGTCCCCAGCTCAAGGAGGACAGGGAGCTGCTTGAGAGAGTCCAGCGCAGAGCCACAAAAATGGTTAAGGAAGTTGAACATCTTCCTTATGTGGAGAGATTGAGGGAACTGGGGCCTGTTAGCTTGGAGAGGAGATGACTAAGGGGTGACCTCATTCATTTTTATAAATATGTCAAGGTGAATGCCAAAATGATGGAGCCAACCTCTTCTTGGTGATGCCCAGTGACAGGACAAGGGGTAAGAGGTGGAAAAGAGGCATAGGAGGTTCCATGTGTGCTGGTTTGAGGCTAATTGGAATATTTTAATAAAAAAAAAATTAGACTGTGGGCTGTGAAAAGAAAACAATGGTGATGTCTACTTCACTCCTAGGCTTGCTGAGATGTATAAAAACAAGGACGCAAACATAGGTAACGTAGAGAATCTCTCTCTGGGGGCTGGTGTGTCTTATGGCCTTTCTGCTGTGTAACCCAACTAATCATTCTGCTTNGAGGTGGAAAAGAGGCATAGGAGGTTCCATGTGTGCTGGTTTGAGGCTAATTGGAATATTTTAATAAAAAAAAAATTAGACTGTGGGCTGTGAAAAGAAAACAATGGTGATGTCTACTTCACTCCTAGGCTTGCTGAGATGTATAAAAACAAGGACGCAAACATAGGTAACGTAGAGAATCTCTCTCTGGGGGCTGGTGTGTCTTATGGCCTTTCTGCTGTGTAACCCAACTAATCATTCTGCTTCTAACCTCCCTTGTTGATCCTCACCTTGGATGTAAGGCAGACCTTGGGGTAAGGCAGAGGGATGGAAAGAAGATGGAAGGGTGGTTGGGAGCCCCTCCTGCAGACTCTGATTTCTGGGAGGGGAGTTGTGTTTCTGTATTACCTTTAACTTGTATATTTCTGTAAATATTCCTGTCTATTGTGTATATATCTGCTTGTATATTGTGCCAAGCTGTAAATACAGCTTCAGTCCTTAACTTCCAGACAGATGAGGCTAGTCTGGGTGATTTCATTGTGCGTGGGGGGCAGGTAACTCTCAAGCCATCACACCATGTCATGCTGAGGAAGAAATTTTTCACTGAGGGTGACAGAGCACTGGAACCAGCTGCCAGGGAGGTTGTGAAGTCTCCCTCTCTGGAAATATTAAAGAACCGTCTGGATGCATTTCAGTGTGATCTGCTCTAGGTGATCCTGCTCTGACAGGGACCTGGACCACATGATCTTTCAAGGTCACTTCCAGCCCCTGACATTCTATGACTCTCTGACTCTGTGATTTTATGACTCTATGATTCTATGACTATGATTCTATGATTCTCTGATTTAGATGGGTGAGATGGTGCTGGATAAAAGCTGTGGTTTGAGTGGCGAACAAGTGTTGTCCATGCCAATGAATCAGACACATTTATCTCAAAGCTGTGGCTGTCAAGAGAGACAGTTTGGGCAAGTGCTTGCAGAACAACAAGAATCTTAGCAGAAATAGGATAGTTCAGAAGAACATTTCTAGTTTAGTTATACCTGAACTTAACATCTTATTCATTTTTGTACTACCAGACTGAAACAAAGAGAAAGTTTTGGAGACTCTCTTCTGGGTAAGAATCTACTGTCAGCTTTTCCAAAAGTAATTTACCATTATGGCACTAGAATCATATCTTTTCTAAGCAGATATAGTTGGATTTGATTTCTCTGTCAAGTGGTTTTCAGTGAAACTGAGACTGAATACTTAATTTCACATACATCAACATTTACAGCAGTCTAGGAACTGAAGTGATGAAACAGTGACAATTTATTCTTCAAGAATTACAGCTCATTACTAATGTCATCATCTCAGAGACTAATCCTCCTTCAAGAACTGATAATAATGTGAGATTGAGACAGAGATCAAATTCTTTTGGTACATACAGAGCTCCTGCTCCAAGAGACTCTGCATTCTCTGCAGAGTTCAGAGCTCGCTCACATAGGAATGTAATTTAAAAAAAAAAAAAAAAAAAAAGTGTACAAAACCATTTGGAATTATGGTCACCAAGGCCATGTGGATATAACAGCAGTTAGTAACAATGTAGATTTAAGAACAGGGATCTCAGAAACAGTATCTCAGAACAGAGTGTATGGCTGTTGCTGTGACTAATGCATTCTAGCCAAAGTTGTTCCTGTTTCTTCTTAGGAAGTTCTTCCAGCTTGTACAAATACTTAAATATTCACATGGGAGATGAGACTGATGTAACAGGTGAAATGCTCATGCACTTACTGAGAAGGTGGAGCAAGCAGCTGTCAGTTCCTGTTACATAAAGTAGAATGTCTGTAGTTGACTGACTTAGTCACACAGTATGACACCTAGGACATACATCAGGCAGAGAGAAGGTGGAGAAGTTTCTTGAGGGAAGATTTGAATTTAAGCTTCCCACATATTGTATAAGTGTCCTGACTACTCACTGAGGGCAATGCTCCTGAGCCACTGTTGTAACTGATGCTTAAAATTTAGTGGTGTACTTCCACTGCCTACTTTTGTTAGAAGTGTCTACACTAAAAACAAAGTTCTATGATATTGTGCTAAATATGTGCACAAGTCCATGGGGCCTGATGAGATCCACCCACGGGTCCTGAGGGAACTGGCAGATGAAGTTGCCAAACCACTGTCCATCATATTTGAAAAGTCATGGCAGACTGGTGAAGTTCCTGCTCACTGGAGGAGGGCAAACATAACACCCATCTTCAAGAAGGGTAAAAAGAATGACCCTGGAAACTACAGACCAGTCAGCCTCACCTCTGTGCCTGGCAAGATCATGGAGCAGATCCTGCTGAAAGTCCTGCTAAGGCAAATGGAAAACAAAGCAGAGGTGATTGGTGGGAACCAGCATGGCTTCACCAAGGGCAGATCTTGCCT
>VWZE01022415.1:20144-59967 GCA_013396675.1 Eubucco bourcierii
GTGTTCAAGGCCAGATTGGATGAGGCCTTGAGTAACCTGTACTAGTGGGAGGTGTCCCTGCCTATGGCAGGGGGTTGGAACTAGATGATCCTTGAGGTCCCTTCCAACCTTACCATTCTATGATTCTATGATTCTATGAAATATTTGCTTGATTTGGTAGGAACATTTTTCGGCTTTTCATTATTATGAGAAAAAAACCAAAACTCCACAGAGAAATTGTCCACAGAAAAAATCTTCAATAAAAATCAATCCACTCCAATTCAGGCATTACTTTTCATGTTTAGTTCAGTCACCAAATGAAAAATAATCTCTTGCAGAGATTTAAGAGAGATCACACTTCTTGTAAGGAACCAGCACGGCAGAAATTGTCAGTAACTCACAGGAGCACAATAAGAACTGCACCAGTATAGAGTGGGATGAGCAGGGCAACAAGAGACCCAGCCATGGATACAAAGTCACAAGAGATAGCACAGCAAATGTGAACAGGGTAAGACAGGGTCAGTTTGAAAAGCCATTAGCACCCCAGCATCAGCAGCAGGAGGCACAATTATGACAGAGATGAGTGAACATGAGACAGAAGAAAATAGTAGTTTAAACTTTTAAAACCCAATTTTCTCCAGAACAGTAGAGTTGCTCGGCAACATGGAAATGAAAAGGGACATTTGTAAGTTCATCACCTCCCCAAATTTGACATGGCTTGTTGCCAATAATGTCAACTGTTTTCAAATTGGAAAGCCCAGTATCCCACTGTCCTTGAAACAGTGAGAACATTTGGTAATCCAGAATAATTGGTAACAATACACCTTTGAGCTATCTTGAAGAAGTTGCTAAAAT
The DNA here is from genome assembly GCA_013396675.1 of Eubucco bourcierii. NCBI lineage: Eukaryota > Metazoa > Chordata > Aves > Piciformes > Ramphastidae > Eubucco > Eubucco bourcierii. The sequence goes on from VWZE01022415.1 coordinate 20,979, forward strand.
TACTGAAAGATTTCTATTCCCAGTATTGTCCAGAGGTGTCCATTCACTGTACAGAGATATTTTGGAGGTCTTTGAAACAGAATGTCAAGAGCAAAAGCTGCAAATGGCTCAGTATGTAGATATTAGATGCAAAGATGACAGACTACTCCTACTCCTGCTTGTGGTTGTCCAGGAAGTATCACATAACACCATCTTTTTGACAAGTACCTCCAGGAATCCTTATGGAATATATCTAGGAACCAGAGTTAACCAGAATTCTTTCCAATATTTTGTTTGTCACAGAAAAATAGGTTGATGAAAAAAGAACACAAGATTTGTCCTTAAGAAAATCTAGCAGTAGCCAAACAACTTCACTTTTGACCCAACAATAAAGAAAAATTATCTCAAGAAAGGACTTATTTCTCATTTTTCCCTCTCTTTCCTTGGAAGCTTCAGAAAAATAGGAGCCATTATAGGATAAGTGGGAGTGTGTGAAATATTGCTGTGCTTTTGATTATTTTGTACCATTAATAACATAGTAGGTAAAGATTAATTCTAAATATAAAATGAATTATTCCATACTCAATTTTAGTAAACTTTAAGCTTCACATAATGAGTCCTAATACTGAAGTATTCTTATTTCCTATAAAATTTAATTTCATTAAGTTACCTAGGGAATGCAGGAAATATATTATTTCTTTGGTATTGAATGTGAAGATACATTCAGCAGTGTGCAGCTGGGAACTTGTTTGTACATATTCCTGGGGCAAAATGAGAAGTAGGAGAAGAAGTATAATCAAAGCCTTGATACAAGCTTGGGCTGCTGCTGATTTTAATGGAAATTTTTTTAATAGAAGAGCACAAACATGTATTTTTAAAAGCTGGATGAACAAATAAGAATAGCTCTGGGCACATCTAATCTGCACGGCTAGCACTTACAGCATGCATTAAAGAACTCAAGCTGACATTGACCTTGGCAGCACTTACAAAGGAAGAATTTTCACAAGGATGAACACGTCCTACGCTGCGTCTTCAGTTTTGTGAACAGTCTTGGTTGTTGCTTTCTGGGGTTTTTTGGGTTTTGGGTTTTTTTTCTGTATCAACTACACTTATTTCTCATACATCCATTCCTTTTACCCTGTAATTATTTTCAAGCAATAATATGCTAAATGTGTGGGTTAAAAGAAGAGCAGTATAGTGTAGTATATAAGCATAATTCAAGGCTCCATCATCTTTTTTAAAAGACCCTCTTATGAAAATAAACCAAAACAGTTTTTCTACAGCTTTTCCCAATCCTAAAACATTCTTCTTTTCAGATACATTGCTAATGACAGGGTTTTAAAAACACAAATAATAATATATATGTGTAAATTAGAAAGATACACAAAAATCAAGCACAGGACTACCCACAAATATTTTAGAGGAAGCAAAACAAGATTTGTATTTTAATTTTCATGGCACTCTCCTTATGACACTGGATCCAAAATCAATATAATTTTCAAGTTCTCTTGGCCATCACATTCTATAGGTTCCTGGAAACTGAATATTTCTACCATTATTGTTGGGGTTTTTTTAATAACCATTCCAAAGCTGGGTGACTCAGAACTGCCAGTGTTAACAGAGGCTTGAAGAAATGTGGTCCAAGAGGCATACTGAGACAATTCAGCATCCATCCATTGCCAGGGAACGTTTCTCACAGCAAAAATATTGGACAAGATAGGTGGTTCACCACATCTGATCAGTTATGGTGTACTTCCAAGGCAAAGGCGTAACACAGGTGGCCTTTGGCAGGCCCAAGCAGGAAAGTTTTGCTGTGGCTAGCCTGACTGTAGGAAAGTACAGCTCTAGTTATTTTCCACCATGCTGGCAGAAGCTCAGCAAATTCTGGGATGAAAGCAGCTATGGAGAGGGAAGAAAGCGAGGGAGAATTTATTGATAAGTAAGGTAAGAAGCACAAGGAGCTGGCTCCAGTGGCACACAGGGCATTGTTCTTTTTCTCAAGGAAACATCTGCTCCAAAAATGATTGGAATGTTTGCAACGGATGAGAATAAAATTTGAGATCCATCTTCAGAAAAATCTATAGGACATTACCTTTCCATGGTTATGTATAACCCATCCTTTCACTCATGCATCTCTCAACATATTTCTCCAAACAAACAAAACTATTTTTAAATGGAAAATACTCCTTTATCCACAGTGTAGAAGTAAATCAAAGACTTCGGAAAGGCTTTTTGTTGTTTGTTTTTTTGGGTTTTTTTGTTTGGTTTGTTACTTTGTTGTTTGGTTGTTGTTTTTTTTTTCATTTTGCCTTCATCATATGTCATAGTAATAAGCAATAAAAAATTGAAAGGCACACTGATGAACTGAAAAAGAAATATTCATTGTGACATGTTTTGGACAGGAACCAAATCTTTATTGCAAGATTTTGCAATAATCAGTGTTTGACGCCAGAGATTCTAGATGCTGCTGGAATACAAACCTTGGAAATAACAGAATTGCAACACTGAAAAACACTTGAAACAGCTAATAATTTCACCCCTAGCTACAAATAATAAACAAAAAAATATTATTCACCTCTATTGGACACACTGGCTATGGCAGAAGCTGTCCCTAAATTACCTCACTAATCAATGAAGCGGACAGTTCTGTCCCAAAGGCAACTCAGGTCACTTTAGAATCTACCTCACAGTATTGACTGGGATTTCCCAAGTAATTCAATCTATTTCCTACCTCTCTATGTGTAGACATAACATCTACTCAAAATTATGAAATATGTTGCTGCAATATGCTGTATTATAGGATCCAAAATGTCATTACTAATGAGAATAGATGTTGATTATGCTTTAAAACATGGCAGCTTATACATCTAGATATACTTAAGTATATCTCCATGCTGATGCACTTATTTTTCACATTTCTTTGGTAAGCTTTCCATATTTTTGCATATTTAATCTTTGACAGAAAGTATTTTAACAGAGAATTAGTCTAGGCATCTTTCCTAATGCATATACTGAATATAATTTGCATCGAATTTTCATTATGACTCCTGGCTAAAAATATTTTGATAATTCAAGGGGCCTTGTGGGGGGAAAATGGTTAAATAGCAAAATGGAACATACACTTCTTTTTAGCTATCAACACTTAGTCTTTTCTGCCACTGCATCGACTCAGATCAAATATCAAAAGGTAACATCTATTTTATAAGATGACTGGCTGTTTACTTTGGTTGCCTTGTCAAATCTTGATGAACAAATAAGTATTAAATTGCTGCATTTTATACAGTCAGCTGTCAGTCTTTTGTTTATCACTCAGACCACCAGTGGACAAATGCTGAAAAAGCTGCCCTTACTTAGATTTTCACCTGGATCATACTTAACAGAAATTATTTTTAACATAATTAAGTTTAAATTATCCCAAGTATTTTTAAAATCTATTTTCAGTTCATATGACACTGTCTAGAAACGCTCTACTAATGGCTCAGCAGGAACACAGGAGCTGAAGAGACCTCAGTGCCTTGGCTAAGGAGCAATGGATGGCAGGTGTATTCCCTAGTGGTGCATGGGAACCACAGTGGGATGTCCATGTTGGGAGATATAAGATCAAAACTGGATGTGAACTGCATGAAAGTTAAGCTCATCCTTAACCACATGAAGCTCCTTGGTAACATATATCCATTAAATACCCTGGCATCACCTTGCTTGATGAAGAACCTTTCACCATACACAGTCATTCCAGCCCTTTCTTCAGTGCTTTTGCTCAAATGTTTGTTGTCCATTTCTGTTTGGAAATTGTCTTACAAAAGTAAAAGGATTTAACCATCTATTTCAACTCAGTTGCCTGAAAGAGGGAATTACTTCTACTATACAGGTACTGATATTAAGTTGGATTTAAACAACCTTGCATTTGTTGCTTATTAATCACCCACATTTATCCACTGGGAAAAGCAGTGTTAGTTTTGCATTCAGTGATTTGAAAAACAGATTAAAATGGTGCATTCATTTACTATTTATTAAAAAATCACAAGTATTGGTAGGTATCACAAAACTCAAGGCTTTCTCCAGGCTACAACCGAATCCTTTTGTATCAAATAAGCTATTGCTATAGCAGTTGATAACAAATATTCAGAAATTATATTTAATATTTTCTACCTAACTATTAAAGCATAATGGCACTTAACATCTGCATTTCTGTTACAGTCAGCATCATTAATCTTATCTAGCTCAGAAAAATACCACCAGATACTGTGTCTGCCCTGAAAAAGGCCAAGATCTATAACACATTGCTTCAATAAGATATGCAAAGCATGTGCTGGAATCTTTGCTTGGCATATACCCGCACGACTCCAAACATCAATGGAACGGTGCCAGTTCATGTCACTGATCTGCACAGCCAACCGTGCACATGCTGTCTCCCCAGTGTAACGAGGTACCTGAGCTTTCCCACCTGATGGAGGTTGGAGAAGCTAAAGTCGGCAGAAGGCCAGCCTCGCCCTCCCACTGCCAACCCTTCCTCTGTTATTGAAGATGAGGGCGTGTTGTCAGCAGCTATCTCCAGCTGAACAACCAGTGAAGCATAAAGTTTACATAATATCTCAGATGGACTATTCTTTCTGCTTGTCTGCATGGCCCAATTTTTGGGTTTTACTCGATTGATTGTCTGAGGGTTTTGTTGGGGATTTTTTTGTGGGTTTTTTTTTTTTTGCAATTAGGTATTTTTAAAGTTTGAGAACACAATTTTCTGTTTCCAGAATATTTTGTGACATTCTTGCATAAACTTCGCTCCATTAAACACAGGGAATTTTGCCACTGAATATGAATTCAGTTAATTAATACTTCTGTCTCTTGTCCTGAAAAAGCAGCCTGTTTACTTCCATATTCTGCATACGAGAACACTGTGGTGTTTTCATAGAATCATAGAATGGTAAGGTTGGAAGGGACCTCAAGGATCATCTAGTTCCAATCCCCTGCCATAGGCAGGGACACCTCCCACTAGTACAGGTTACTCAAGGCCTCCTCCAACCTGGCCTTGAACACCTCCAGGGAGGGAGCAGCCACAACCTCCCTGGGCAACCTGTGCCAGTGCCTCACCACCCTCACTGGAAAGAACTTCCTCCTAACATCCAGTCTAAATCTCCCCTCTGCCAGTTTAAACCCATTGCCCCTTGTCCTGTTGTTGCAAGACCTTGTCAATTGTCCCTCCCCAGCCTTCCTGTAGGCCCCCTTCAGATACTGGAAGGCTACTATAAGGTGTCCTCGAAGCCTTCTCTTCTTTTTCATATAAAAGGGTTAGATAAAGAGACATTCTTTAAGAACAAGTGGGGTCATTGATTTAAAATGTGTTTCTAAATTTAAAAAAAAAAAAATTGTGTATAATATAGATGGCTGCCACCTAACTCTTGGATATTTTCCAGATATTTCCTGTCTTGTGTCAGACTTTTTGTATCTTAGGTTTTTTACCAGACAACAAAGTTCTTCAGTAGAAGCATGATTTGCTGTACAAATAATGAGGTAATTTAATGGAATTTTTCCTTGAAATTGGTTCCTGCAGGTTTTAGTATAATCTGAGTTTCCAGGCATCCTGAATTTCAGCATAAGGTAGAACAAAATTACCTAGGCGTTTCAAAGAACAGTGTATTCTCTCATTTCAGAATTAGCTATGTGAACATTTATTACAAGTACACTTTGGTAGAGCTACATAATCTCCACACACAACTTCACAACTTTTATTGAAGTTACTAGTTTCAGAATGATGAAGACTATTTTCATGACTCCATCCTAGACATTTAAGGCCGGGACCCCTGCGCATTGCAAGCTGTGTCTGTGGTGCAGAAGCTGGTGACCGACTCATATGCTCAGGTTGTCATCCTTGCACTTTCTGTAATGTTCTGTGGTTGGTAGCTTTTTTAAGGTGGCTGATCTCAAAGATCACCATGCCCTGAACACTGGGAATGCCCACTTGTGCGCCAGAAGTGCCCCATAATTATTGTAAATGCAATATTTTCATTATATTCCCAAGTTTCATTAATGATCACAGGCTGGACTAGGAAGAGGATATGGGAAAATGGCTCTGTGGAGTAAAGACATCTTTTCCCACCAGAGATGTAGGATGTGGAATGACATAGTGGGAGGCTTTCTTACTGTAGCATGTTGCAAATAAGGAAGCATCACTCCCAAAGTGTAAGAAATACTCCTACTGTAAACATCAATTTTTACAAACATGAAAGAGAAGCTATTGATAAGATGTCACTGCTGAAAGCCAGTTCAGACAGCACTCAAACTGTTTTCCCAGCTGTGAGGGCAAAACCCCAGAGGGAATATTTAGATACCTACAGACCAGCTTTTCTTGCTCTATGCTGGATACACAATAAGAAACAGTTAGCTAAAGAATTTTGATAAGTTGCTACTTATCAGGATCCAGAGGGCCTTACCTGTTAGTTTTTGCACAGCACGGAGAAAACAGTCTCCTTACTTCTCTGAGACAGAGATGCTTGTTGCCGATAGTGAAGTTGTTACAAAGACTAGTCCACCCCATCAGCATTCGGCTGCGTTGCTGGGCTCCTCAGGCTCATTTGCACATTCCCAACAGTTTGACTAATGGGCCTGTTCTCCTAAAAGCTGCTTCTGAGTTGCCTCTGAATGTGTTTGCTAGTTGTCCCCTTGCTTAGCTCTTTTAAACTTGTACACAGATTAGGTCTATTGATAAAGAAAGGATAATTTCTTCTCCTGTGACCTCCAGAAGTATACTTTCCATCAGCATGGACATTTTATATTTGCATGATCAAATGTGTAAGGGGTAAACCAGTAGGACTTACTATTTAAATTTTTTAATCCAAGTGCATAACACTTAACCCTTTCAACAGCTTCAGTGTTTCTTTAATTTCACAGTTCCCTCATGTTTGTTTCTTGCTATGTTCTTAAACCTGTGTGCTCAATTAAACTTGGCATTACTCTTTAATATAAGCATTGTAACACAGATAACAGAAATATCAGTATATTAACAGTCACTAATGGATTTCCTGAATTTATCTCTGTGTCTCAGATCAGCCCAAGTTTCCCCATATTTTTATATAAATATTTTCTAGAATTTATGTCCTGCTATTTTGCCTCCATGTTGTATGCAATGGAATCAGTACCCCCAGAATAAGACATTCCTTCATATTATTTGTAATTTTCATTTATACCTTTTTTCCTTGCCAGCGCCGCATTGAAACTCAGAAGTTTTCTTTTTCTAAGTACATGGACATGACAAGTACATGGAACTATAAGTACATGTGAGGAAATGACCTCTGAAGAATAAAACATAATCTTCCTAGTAATCTAAGTTTAGCTTCCTGAAATTCTCTTCTACACCTCTCTAAACGTTTGTAACAAATTCCTTTAAAATCCTTTGTAACAAATCCCTTTAAAAATACTGATTTTTTAAAATTATATAAATACACAGAGGATTCTATGAATATCTGAGTACGATAGAAAATTTCAACTGCCTGTTTTAATAGATGAAAAATACATGTCAGATTTTATTAATATTACATAAACTTTAAAAGGCCTTCATCTTTCCATTAAAACTTCTACTAGCAAACATTCATTATAAATCCCTTTGCTATCAAATATTCACAGTATTTTTAAATAAATCACTAGCAAATACTGCAATATTAATATCTAAAAAACCCACAAACCATGAAGATCAAACTATCAACAAAAAAAATCCCTTAACACAGAAACATTTCAACAGTTTTCAAGCAGAGTCAGTCTATTTGGAGACTGGTAAAAGAATCCAACAAATCATTTCAGATAAGGATGAAGCTGCTTGGGCCTAGCTTTTCTTGACAGACCAATTCTGATGGGGCCCTTGCATGTTTTAAGGGGCTGTACTCTTATGACGTCACGTGACAGAAAACATCCTATATTAAAAAGAAAAAAAAAGAAGAAAATTAGCGCAGAATTCCATCTGATGTATGCCAGAATTGCATACTGCCATGCAAAACAAGGAAAATATAAACTGCAGCTTGTCAGTCCTTTACTATATCCTATTCATCTCCATTGTGCTGAGCTGTAGACTGCCTCACATAGCTTTTTTGGGGTGAAACTGAAATGTTAACAGCTGGGTCACACACATTCTTTCTAATTAGAAGAATCCTCAACTTAACATTTCATAACTTTCATTACTGACTGGCAAAGAGAGTTATTTTGATGCAAATTACTATTCTGGGACAGCCAGGACATGCTGAAAGGAATATTCTTCAATACTTCACAATAGTCTGAGGAGTTTAGATACACAAAACCAAAATACGAAGCTGGATATCACTCTGTTGGTGACAATCAAGATGTGTTGTCTTGTGCCTTCTGTCTTATTTGACAGAAAGTAGGACAGAAGGATGTGGATTTTCTTTTTTGCAGTCTATTAGATACAGTGTACACCATCTGAAGATCTGAACCACGATTTAGTCATCTTTCAAAAGCTGTTCTGTTTTGCATAAAATAATAGTCATTGGTGAAGAATGGAAGTCCATGACCTTGTAAACTAGAGATTAGAACAATGAGTCATCTGGAAGAAGTACTAATCAAACAGAAAGGTGTTAGGTTTCTCAAGATCTTTTCCAGTTCTACTTTCCATTATGCTATAAAATTATAAAGCACTGAGCAATTAGCTGGGATATCAAATAGTAAGCCCACCAGAACCTTAAGCACTCAGATGAGATCTTACTAAATGGAGAATAAAAAAAAATTCTCATTCTTTCAAATGAGTTTTACATAATGGCATGAGAAAAAAAAAAATCAAAGCTTCATTCTTAACTTGATGAGATAGTGTCTGTAAATTCTCAAAACCTCTGGAAATAAGCTATAGCATGACTTATGAATCTGCCATTGACCTCGAAAATGCAAATTACTCAGCAAGCACAGGTGAAAAAGAATCTACTAATTGTTAAGTATTCCTTCCAAATGATTCTGGAGAAGCTCAAATAGGAACTTAAAAAAGATGAGGATGTAAAGTATGGGGAATAGTTACTGCTACTGCAACACAGAAAATGCTTGTTATTCCTTGCCCTTGGTCCTGTGACCCAAAAACAGGGAAAGAAGAGAAGGAAGATGATCCAGGATGATTTCTGGAGGAGTTCCACTGTTCTATTTACCAAGCTTCAGTGCTGTCTGAATGAAACTTCCAAGAAGATGAGGAAAAGGACCCGGGGGTCTGGGTTCATGAAAAGCTCAACATGAGTCTGCAGTGTCTGCATGCAGCCCAGACAGCCAACCAAGGCCTGGGCTGCATCAAGAGCAGTGTGGCCAGCAGGGCAAGGGAGGGGATTCTGCCCCTTTGCTCTGCTCTCGTCAGACTCCATCTGGAGTACTGCGTCCAGTTCTGGAGCCCTCAGCACAGGAAGGACATGGAATTGTTGGAGCGGGTCCAGAGGAGGGTCCACAAAGATGATCAGAGGGCTGGAGCAGCTCTGCTATGAGGACGGGCTACAAGAGTTGGGGCTTTTCAGCCTGGAGAAGATAAAGCTTTGGGGAAACCTTATAGTAGCCTTCCAGTATCTGAAAGGATCCTACAGGAAGGCTGGGGAGGGACTATTTACAAGGTCTTGCAACGACAGGACAAGGGGCAATGGGTTTAAACTGGCAGAGGGGAGATGTAGACTGGATGTTAGGAGGAAGTTCTTTCCAGTGAGGGTGGTGAGGTACTGGCACATGTTGCCCAGGGAGGTTGGGGCTACTCCCTCCCTGGAGGTGTTCAAGGCCAGATTGGATGAGGCCTTGAGTGATCTGTACTAGCAGGAGGTGTCCCTGCCTATGGCAGGGGATTGGAACTAGATGATCCTTGAGGTCCCTTCCAACCTTACCATTCTATGACTCTATGATTCTAATATTAAACACCTTGTGCTGCTATGCACAATACAGCACTCTGGAATGCAGTTTTTCCCTAAGCAATAACAACTACAGCAAAAGTCTGAAACTAGAATCTACCTGCCACAAAAAGCCTCAAATACCTTACAGAGAAGTGATACACAGTAAAAAGCGGACTAGAATTCTCTGTAACATTTTGCATTTCACATAGGAAATATCATCAAAAGATGACATATTTTCAATAAAAGACAGGTGAAAAGAACACCAGAGGTAATCATTAAGTGTTCAAGATTTTCAGTCTTCTTATTTCACAGAATGGCCTGAATGAAGGAAACAATCTCTTGAATTCCAAGAACAGCAAAGCATGCCTCATTTAGAGTTGTTAGTTCTTCTATCCAAAGAACAGTGCTCATGTGCATGACATGCTACATGACCAAAGCCAAAGACAGAAGAGTTTTCTAATAACCAACAATTATACATAATGAGATTGATAGAGAAAGATAAAAAGGGAAGAAACAAATTCAAGTATTTGAGAAATAAGTCTATCAGTACTGGTATTTGTGGTATAAAATACAGAATAATACTACTCTTACCTCCTTCTTCCTGTAAATGGTAGTTTTGTCCCCTAAATGTGCAGGATAAAAATGCAGGGTTCCATGTGTATGGCTTTTTATAAGTGTCCTCAAAATAGCCTTAAAACAGAAGCATAAATGCAACATTTAAGATTTTATCTAATCTCTATAAACAAATATCTAAGTTTGTATCATTTAGATATTAATTTGCCATTCTTGTTGAAGTGAGTAAAACATGTATGTTCATATCACAGGAAATATTAATAAAGCTAGAGTCTTGTCTCTCAGAGGCTTGCCAAAAGCTGTCTGTACACCTCATGAAGTTGTCCTTTGCATAGATGCAATGATGTAGCTTTTAGTCCTCTGAAAACATATAATTTTCTCCACTTGGAGGGTCTTATTCCTGACTTAGGCAATGTGATCACTTAGTGAGCAATTTATCTAGTATCTGCTAGGTTTTCATTCTCTGAGGCAAGGCTGTGTAACTTGCAGCAGATCATACTGTTAAAACTTTTCTGAGCCAAACTCCCTCCGGGGCTATACTATGACACCTTTCTAATTGCTTCACAAACACTAATTACCCTCACAAAGGCCCTGAAATCTTCATATTACAAATTTAGAGCCAAGACCCTGAGAAATTGATTTTAGATGCCAAAATTTGAGATGGCTGCAATTTTATCAGATAATTTGCCAAATATAACCAAAGCACGTCTCTTACTGATTTATGTGCAGCTGTGAGAACTTCTGCAAACTGTATTTCAGATACAAAATCTGATAAACAAGCTGTTTGAAAAGTACTTGAATAATTTACTTAGCACACAGGAGCTATTTGTAAAAGATTTTCTTCAGCTGTTCTTGGTGTCCTTTTGCACATTAAGTACCTCTTGATTTTGTAGCAAATGGGGTAGGTCTGCCAAGAATTTACAAAGCAAATTTCACACATATTGTCTGAAGTGGGGATTAGGTTTCTTTAAGGAAAAATAATTACAAAAAGAGACAACATCTAAACTTTAAACAAACCTGATTATAGTAGTGCCTAGCTCTTGTGTGGGCCTGCCCTAGAAGCCAAAACCACAAGTGAAGTACCCCTTTATGGTGACAGGATGTCATACAAGCAATGAACTAGGCAAGAACTGCTTAGGACAATGTCACAAGTGTGCTGGTTTGAGGCTAACTGGAATATTTTAATGAAAAAAAAATAGGTTATAGGCTGTGAAATGAAAACAGCAGTGATTTCTACTTCACTCATAGGCTTGCTGAGATGTATAAACACAAGAACACAAACATAGATAAGAGACAGTCTCAGTCTCTGGGAGCTTCTGGCCTTTCTGCTGTGTAACCTAACTAATCATTCTGCTTCTAACCCCCCTGGCCCTCCAAACTTACCTTGCACATAAGCCAAACCCTGGGGTAAGGTAGAGGGGTGGAAAGAAGGTGGAAGGGTGGATGGAAACCCCTCTTGGGGACTCTGATTTCTGGGAGGGGTATTGTGTTTCTCTATTACCTTTAACTTGTATATTTCTGTAAATGCTCATGTATATTGTGTATATATCTGCTTGTATAATGTGCCAAGCTGTAAATACAGCTTCAGTCCTTAACTTCCAGCTGGTTGAGTCTAGCCTGGGTGATTTTATAAAGTGTGTGTGTGTGTGTGAGGGTGGGTAACTCCCAAACCATCACTGTGAGAAATACTAAGCGCAGAGCATGTTTAGAAACCTAATGTTGCTTTCCAAGCTTCAAATCATTAGTGCAGCAAATGTTCTTCATTGATTTGATGTTAGGAGGAAGTTCTTTACAGTGAAGGTGGTGAGGCACTGGAACAGGTTGCCCAGGGAGGTTGTGGATGCTCCCTCCCTGGAGGTGTTCAAGACCTTGAGGTCCCTTCCAACCTTACCATTCTATGATTCTATGATTCTATGATTTAGGATCTACAGCCCAGAATTAATTTCTGCAGTCATATAACTTTAGAGAAATACGCAAATATCACATGAGTAATGCCTATAACTCATGGGCATACTTACATGTATCTTTATTAATTTATTATATAAGCATGTGGTAAACTGCCTAAGTCATCAAATTAATGTTCTTTAAACTGAAAGCATTAGTATCCATGTCAGATGCAAAAACATGTTAATGTTGCAAGGCTAGCTGTTGTTAAACAAACCAGTGAGATCTAACAGGTTACTGTTATCTAGTCTTGAAGTCTGTGGTAATGGGTTGGACTTGATGATCTTTGAGGTGTCTTTCAACCTTGGTGATACTGTGATACTGTTGCCACTGATCACCTAACTCCAAACAAACTTTGCAACCTTTCAACTCCTTATTAATATGGGTTTCTGAATATTATGGAAAATTACTTTTGAAAAGATGACAACACAAAGGTATTCAATAGAACACAACCCTGGAAGCATTCAATGTCAGGTTGGATGAGGCTCTGAACAATCTGATTTATTGGAAGAACTCCCTACTCATTGTAGAGGGTTTGGGCTAGGTGACTTTTAAATGTCCCCTCCAACCCAAACTATTCTGTGATTCTGTGATACTAGATGTAAGGAAACAGTTGTGTCTTTTATGAATACTGTAACATGATTTAATTGAGTATCTTCTCTTTGTAAATATCTTAGTTTTTTTACTTTATTATGGATTTTAGGGCTCACTATGATGAAATCCAAGTCAAAGTAAATGATCTGTAAGGGCATGTCCAGGTTTGAGCAAGCCTGAAACTGGCTGCCTGAAATTCTGAGCAACTGCTACAACAGTGTGCAGACAACAGCAGTAGAGTAGACTTTTTACATTTGGCTACTCATAGGGAAGTACCTATTGTCTGTCAGACCTTGCACAATGCAATGAAAACTCAGATATTGCTAGGGGATTTGGCTTAAGAAACACAGCTTTAAAGCAAACAAAATATTGCCTAACATTTTGAACTTATTAGCCAATAATTCCATTCACTTACCTCCTTCAATAGGTGAATGCAGCAATTCTTCATATGGCAGTCTTGAAACACAATATTCCTTTGATATGTTATGGTCCTCATTTTCATTTGACTGCTCTTTGTTTAATAAACTTTCATTACTGCAAGCTATGTTCTGCTCTTCTGTAGTACCACATATTGGAGAAGAAACACATATTTTCTCTTGAGAAACACTTGCCACATTTTCATCTATACCCTCAGAATTATTTAGTTCGCAATAATTGTGTGAGTTTGTTTGCAAACTAGATAAGTTGTTTTCATTTCCGTTGCTAATTTCATGAAACATATGCAGCTCTTCTAGCACTAAAGCAAATTTTCTCTTCAGTTCAAATTCATATGAGATTTTATTTTCTAAATGTAAATACTTATCTTTTATATCTTCAAGAGATCCATTGTTCACTATGGGTAAATGCATTTTCAATTTCACTTCTGCATCAATGAATATTTTAGATTCACCTTCTGAATATGACATAATCAAGTCATTCATTACATTCTCACATTGACTTTCATTAGTTATATGCATTTGTTCATCATTTATATCTTCCTGGGTTTCTACATATTCAAGATGCTTCAAAGTTGCTGTCTCTAAATTGACTTCCGTATTTGTCTGTGTCTTCCCTTGTAAGGAAAGCTGCCCTGTTTCTTTAGGCTGTAATTGCAAGCTTGTATCTGTCACAGCAGGACTTCCTGTGGATGGATATTGTACAGTGGCAGGAATTTTTTCACTTAGTTTTTGTTTCTCTGCACTTGAGGAACTCCTGCAGTGCCTGTCTTCACTTCTTCCTCTGCCTGTATTGACAGAAGAGATGCTATCTAATGGTAAAGTGATACAGCGTGAGACAATCGAGGAACTAGGAAATAAGTTTTCAAAGTATAAATAATTGTTTTGGTCTTCCACTTTTTCATTTGCTAAATATTCACTATATGTATCTGGATTTTTACAGTATTCAGATTGGTTTGCTCGGCTGTCTTGTAACAACAGAGAACTGCATTTTTCCACAGTTGTTTTTGACTGCTCAGGTAGATTTAAGACATTATTTGATTTAGTAGGTAAATTATGTACCTCTTTTGAACTGGTGACTGCATTTTCTTCTGACAACCTTTTTTGTACAGAATTCTCTTGGTTAACTGGGATTTGCTCAAATTCTTCAGAATCAGTAGTAAGGGGAATTTTCTCATACGTGTCAATAAATGAAAAATACTTTTTAGAAGGAAAACTATGGAAATTTATTTCCAACTTGTTTGACTTAACACATTCTTTTCTATCAGTATCCAAATTTTTTTTCATGGTATATGTGACTTCATTTCTGACTTCATTTGTAGACCTAATGCAAATTCTACATCCAGTTGTTTCACATTTTTTATTTTCACATAAAACAGAAGTTTTAAATCTTTCTCCACCCAAAAAACTATTAAACATTGTATATGGTTTCTTCTGCTTTCCTGCAGTCACCAGTATTTCCTGATTTGTACATTTGCTATCTATCTTTTGGGATTCCAGATGTGAATGGGCATGAAAGCAACTCCAAAATCTAAGATTTGCTCCTAACAGATACTGTGTTTTTGTTATATTGAAGTCACATGTCTTGTCTAGTGAAGAATAATCAAAATCACTCTGAAGAAAGATCAGGCATTTAGCAACTAAAATTTGCTTTTCTATACTGTTTTTGTGTTTGACTGATCTCATATACATGCTAAACTCTCCTTTCCCTCTGGATAAAAGGTGGTGCCTTCTGCTGTGTTTTTCCTTACATAATCCATGGTTTTGGTTACAAAAGAGGGTTGTTCTTTTTAGGAAAGTGGGCTCTTCTTCACCTAAAGATCTAGAAAAATATCTTCTCTGGCGTTCCTTATGTAATTTGAGACCAATGCTTTCCACAAATTTAGAACTCGCTAAGACTGGATAAGTTTCATTTTCTTTATAAAATTCTTCGTTTTGCCTTAAAGTATTCTCTGCACATGGGTTTAACTGATTTTGCTTTCTGTCACATAAAGGGTGTTCCTGCACTTGCATACACTTTCCATCAGCTGGTAGAAAAGTATTTGTGCTTTTGAAAAAGGAAGAAAGAGTTGTCTTTAGTATTTCTACCTTCAGAGTCTTTGAAATAACAGCCAGCAAAAAACCACCTATTTTATTGTTGTGTTTCCTATTTACATTGCTCTTTACTAACTCTTGAGCATCATACCAATCATTTAATATTTCACAAAAATTAAACCAATGTGTAATGCTGTCATCCTGACGTATGGGTGGATCTCTATATAAGGATTCAGGCCATATCTTGACCCACGCAAACAGCACATCTTGAAATGAAAACATTAATTTGACCGCTCCTTTTCTCCTAACAATATTGCAAATCACTTTCTCATTTGGAAACTTCTGCATGGTAATATGAGGACAATTGCTTTCAAATGCAATGGTTTTAGTTAAATACATTTTAAAACCAAATATTTCTTTTGTAGAGAGTATTGATTCTACTTCACATAGATGAATATCACTGTTGGACCTGTGCACACTACAGTGTGTGGCTAACTTATGTTTTTCTAATGATTCTATTATTACTGGAATACTCTGTATAGAAAACATTTCTGTATTCTCATTAGTGTTTTTCCTCCCCTCTCCCTTCAAAAGATTGTTACAGCTGACACATTCCTCATTCTGAACATTTTTAGCACTGATGCAAATGTGAATTCTTGACTTCTGGTCATCATCATCATCACCATCATCATCTGAATTCTCCAGCACTTTATCTTTGAAATAATTTTCAGCAAACATTTGATTACACTCAATGTCAGTGCTGTTGCCTCTGAAATAAGTTACAGATACTCTTCCTCCTTCTGCCAAAGCACCATGCTCTTGTTTGCTAATTGATGGGTCACTCTTTTGTGTAAATTCAGAATTAACAGTTGAAGTTTTCACACTGCTCTTAGCATTTTGCAATTTTTGTCTTCCTATCTCAGATATTTTTTGCACATCATGTGTCTGTTGAGATTTCATCAAAGATGATGGAACTTTAAAATTCTTCCAGTTCATCTCCTTCAAGTTAGTTGATGACATTTTGCTATTAATTTTATTTGAAATGCCAGAAAGTAGAAAATTAGGGATTTCCAGTGGCTGTATACTTTTAAAGGGTTTTAATGTTGGAATTATATGTGATGAAAACTTTTTTTCTTTATTATCTCTTTCTGCACAGGTTTTATTATCAGTGAGGGAATAAACTTTCTCTTCTGTAGAATACACTTTTTTCAGATAATTATTTTTGTCATGTTCAATATGTGAAAACACAGAACTGGTGTCACATGAAAATGGAATTTGCAAAAGCTGTTGTTGTTTCCCCTTTTTACCAGAGGTAGACTTAGGATTTAACTTCATCTGAAACAAGTCTCTGTTTATGAGCACACTCGAAGATTTTTGTTTGAGGTCATTATCACATTTTTTATTATTTTGTTCTGTATTGTTCTGCTGCACTTGGGGTAGATTTCGTATCTCTACATTTTCACTTGTGTCAGCAGCATTCCACATACTAAGCAACTCTGTTTCAAGAGGCTGACAATGAATATTCATAGAAATATCATCTATAGTACTTTGGCCTTCATTTTCAGGACTCCATTTTTTCCCAGAAAGTTTGTCTTCTGATAGTCTGTGTGGTAATCTTTGATTACCACAAGTCTGAAAGAGTAAAATATCTCTCACATTAGATTTTCTTGTTGCATCACAATTCTGCTTTTCTAATGACCAGCTGTTTTGTCTTTCTGATAAATGCAGAGGTTCATGGTGTGATGTTTGATATGTGTCCACACAGTATACGCTTTGTTCTAAATTTTGCTGCTCCTGTTTCTCTATGCTTTTTTGATCATTTTCCATTTTAATTCGCTTCGAATATAGGTGGTATTCAGTTTCATCTGGTGATAACAATGTTTCAGAACATGTACTTTCCATGCTCACAAAAAACAAGTTCTGTAACTGCAAAGACAATCCTGAAAGTTAAAGAAATATTAAAGTATTAGGTATAAATGGTCTTCGATGATTTTAAAAATGTACAGGGCACAAAAATCAGTAATTCTATAATTTGCACATTACCACTTTGATATTTGTTCTACATGCACTGCAGGCCTGAGATAGAGGCAAGATCACAGAACATTTAAAACCAAGATCTAGTATTTAAGATAAAATTTATTTACTGAAGTTGCAGATGTATGCAAAATTAAAATGGGTGGTAATTTCACTGTGTCAACAAGTTAAAGAAATTAATTTCATTTCTCATGGGTTTGTCACTCTACTTCCAAAAACGAATATTGAGAACAAATATCAAGATGAACTCTTCTGAATGTGGGGAGTGAACCCTTTTAAACTGTCAAAAGCTGAAAGAAATTGCCAGGCGTGTCGTCTCTGTGTGGTAATTTGTAATATGCAACTGCAGGCAAGTTTATCAGAAGTCTTGGGGTATAACAAAACACTGTATCAGACTGTATCTTCACGTACAAAGAAAAAGTGGTGTTGCAGGCACAAATCCAGATTGTTTAATGTACTGGTGCTCGTGCTATTTAAATACAAGTCCCTTCAAGCTAAATGCACTCAGCAGCTTCATTTAAGTGATTTACCTTGTGTGTTGAATATAATTTCAGCAAAATGAGATTTTGTATGCTGATTGAGGGAATTTATTATACTTGTAATAGACTGATTCACCAGTACCTCTGAAGGACCCAGTCACTCTGCTGAGCTGAGAGCAAGCCAACAGGGCAGGTTTTCAAAACGTTTCATGAGGTATGGCTGATAAAATTTTTATTTTTTTAACAAAGACTGCATGATTCAAGTAGCATTCCTAATTTGATACGGTTACTTCTTTAATGGCACGAGTGTGATTGTGGGGTATACCTGTGAAATGCAGAGAGCGAATGAATCCCGAAGCTTGCGGCTGTTTTGCCCCCCTCCTGAAGGCTGCTCGGTCTCTTCTCTGAGGAGCTCTCCCCCTTGCTGAAGGTGCCGGAACCCCACTATCCTGTCTCAGCGGTGCTTCCTTCCTCCCTCCTCTCTGTACTCAGTTTTACCGTGAGGAAACCCGTCTGTCCTGGTTTGTATACCACTTGCAAGATTTTTCTAGTCTTCTACAGTAACTGTTTTTCCCCTCCCTGCCGCAGGGCCGTTTCTCTCCCTGAGCCCAGCTCCCGCCCTGAGGTACTTCCTCTTGGTGCGTTCCTCAGGGGCGAGGGCTTCCCCACTCAGTCAGCCTGCCCTCCGCGACTCAGTCGCCTTCCCCGGGGTAGAGGGTTGCCTCCTGGCAGGGCTCCGACAGCCAAGCACCCTAGCTGCCCTCTGAGCACGGACACAAGCTCGTTTCAGCTGGATAACCGGAGAAGCAGAGCATGGCCCTCGCGGTAACCGGACGCGGGCTCCGCCGCTCCGGGTGCCTGAAGTCGGGAGGAGGCTGAGAGGCGCGAATAAACTCTCCGCCTGCCACTACTGCAGGACCTCGCCGGTGAGTTGTCGGCGCTGTCGTATCCCTCGACCCGAAAGAGGCTGCTGGCTTCTCCTCGCCCTCGGGCACCAAACAAGAAAGATCAGTTAGGATCTATGAGCTAAAGGCTGCAGGGTGAGACACAAGGTTGCGCAGATGCCGTAGAATCAGCAACTTTGCCGGGAAATCCTTTCTTTGGTATCTGAGCAATGAGGATCACCAACTGGAGATAAGCAACCTTCTTCAAACCACTTCTACAAGAGGACGTGACTTGTGTTTTTCTTGCAAATTGCCTAATTCCAAAAGATTAAACCACGAGGTCCTGCATGGTCAAATGCTCATGCCCATGGGTCCTTCCCATGATCCTTAGCTGATTAACACATAGCACAGAAAACACCGCTTCTCTTATTTTTCTTTCCAGAGCAACAGGTGTTGATGTAGCCAAGGACTGTATTCCAAAAATAACAAGTATTCATACAGCTTCACACTTTTGAAACAGGTGTTTCCTCTTCAACTGCTGAAATTTCATTTCCAAAAGGTTATTTTTTTAAAGTTTGCACTAAACCAGTAAGTTGATTTAGTACCATTAAGGATGGGTAATAAAAATGGAAACATCTTTAAGGCCTATTGCTGTAAATATGTATTTTTTAAAAGGTTTATCATTCATACTACAGTGAATAAATACAACAAAGCTCAAAAAATCCATCGTTCCTGACAGAAAACATTACACACAAGAATTGTACAGAACTGAGCCTTAACACAGCTTTCTCTTCAGATATCTGCTTTTGTAAATAAATTTGGCTAATAACTGCTTTCTGACACTTAAGATATATTATTAATTGAATCCACCTTTAGTTAACCAGATACCTCTGTTTTTAACCACCAAGTAGTCTGAAAACAGTTACATTAAATTCCTATTTAAAAGTATTTTAAACACCATATGGAAGGAAGGTCATAATCTAAACTAAAAATAGAATTTTAAGGCATGTAAGGAAGATTCACCATGACAAATGTTGGCTACTTCTCTGCATTGGAACATCATCTAGGAAGCGTTCTTGAAAACATACTTTTTCTAAAGTGGAAATTATGTAGCTTTGACAACTGTTTCTAACATCTTCTGAATAGATTATTACCCTACTTGCCTGTCAGTGTGAAGTCTCTTAAGTGTGCATGGTAGGTTGCAAGTAGAAGTCCATTTAAAATTACTCACATCTTTGAACAGTAAAAACAGCTAGAATTACCTGAAAAAGACTTTGCTTGAGTTTACACAGTTATAAATCAACATTGTTTATTTGACAGTTACACATCTACCATTTTCTTTATTGCATATAACTTAGATACCTAACATAAGCTAAGAGACTTCCACTGAAAAGTTTCCTTGCTCTGCACTTCTGGATTTACAACTTGGGGGAGGGGGGGGGGGGAACAAACAAACAAACAAAAACCAACCCATCACATTGATGCTACTTGTTTACTGATAGTACATACAGAATATAGTATATTTTTAATAACAGAGTGGAAAAAATACATAATTGCTTTCCCATCTATTTGCTTCAATAGTATTTTAATAGATTGTAAACACTACATATTTGTTGTAGAGTTTTGACAACTTCAAGCACTCACTTTCTGTCGCTTGGTTACCTGTACATAGGAGATGTCCCTGCCTATGGCAGGAGGTTGGAACTAGATGATCCTTGAGGTCCCTTCCAACCTTACCATTCTATGATTCTATGATTCTATGATCTCCCTCACACCTCTTAGGCAGATATTATTATATTATGTTTGCAAGTTGACAAAGTAGTTTGTAGAGCAGCTTCTTGACAAAGTCAGTAAAGAAATCTTGGATTCTGATGCAGCAGCCAATGCACAGAAATATTCCTTCACTTGAAACCATTATTTAAAGCTCTTACAAAAGACTTTATAAATGTCATGTTCTTTTTTTCATTTTTAAATTTTTTTCACAGAATCACAGAAGTTTAGGAGCTGGAAGGGAAGTTGAAAGATCATCTAGTCCACTCCCCTTGCCAGAGCAGGATCACTTATACCAGATCACACAGGAATACATCCAGGCAGGTCTTGCATATCTCCAGGGAGGGAGAATTTTTTTTTTTTTTTTAAGTAGAAAAGAAGCACATTGCAAAATATTAAAAAGGCAAGGTCAGGAATAAATATTAGGAAATAAGATATCAACAAGGTAGCACTAAAAGTAATTATACTGCTCAATCTGTAAAATCTGACAGTGTTGGTTTGTCAAGTGAAACAGTGCAGTTTGGCTCAAGTCCTTTATCCCAACTGAACTGTGCTAGCTTAATGATTGCAGCCTTGTTCCTTACAATTCACTGTAAGTAAACTGCTGTTTAAGAATATGAGATTTCAAAACTGGACTGCTGTAATCTATTATGTTTCTATGTTAAATATTTCTACTCTGAAAGCAGCTCACCTTGTAACACTGATCTGGAACTCTAAGATTCCAAAGAGAATTTACTGCTTTACTAGGAAAAGGTTCATTTTGATACATGTCTTATGAGCAGGTTATTGGTCATTAAATATTCTTAAAACTGTATTTTACAAATTCCCTTTTTTTCCTCCTCATCTTACTGTCATGTCACACAATCATTAAAAGTACCATAAAAAAGTTGATGTGTGAAAATACTTTCTATACTTCCTATCACAAGTACTGTAAGTGCAGCCTTAACTCATATACTTCCTATCTATCCATGTCATTTTGAACTAGCTAAATAAACCCGCAGGCCTTCCCTCTGTTCCAGAGTAATGCATGTTGTCCCAAATAATGCTTGCTAAATATTCTTTGGTATAATAGAGACAGAACTTCACTCAAAGTACCACAAATCATATGGAAGCTAGTGTCTCTCTGCATGCATTGCATATATTACTTCCATATTCTCAGCAGAGTTTCCATACTGACTAACAAAGAAAATGTATAGGAGGTATACTATGTTACTATCAGCTTGCATGTATATGCAAGCAACAGTCCTAGAGTGATTCTGCAGTATGTTAGTCCTTCAAAGCTAGGTCTGGAATAAAACTGTCCTGAAATTCATAGACTCCCTAAAAAATTAGTGAAAGTTTTCCATAGCATTTCTTGAGTTGTTATTTTTATAGTTCCTCCCCTTTTTGGACTTTTGTTTTTTCCTTTTTATTTCTGCCATTCAAAATGGTGGCAACTCCTTCATGGCCAACACAATGCAGACTTCATAAAAGACAGGAGATATTCTGATTTTTTTTTTTCCTCTTGCAGTCTCATGCAGAGATAAAATGGAAGAAAAGCACTGCTGTAAAACGAGGGGAACAAATGTGAAGATGCACTGGGAGAGTTCCAATATGGAAGCACAAGGCAAAGCTCCCCTCTTCAACTCTTGGGAAAGGGAGTGCATCTAGCACACATTATCTTCTCCCTGCACAAGTCTGTTACTGCTTGTCGTACTGCCTCTATGACAACCTGCATTCTCAGAAGATGGTTTGGTGCTCTGATTTCCACTGGTAAAAGACTTTTCTGTTCCATCATATCTTGAGGGTTCTGAAGATGCTTAAGAGGCATTTAAGAACTTATGCTACCCCTATTCAAGTGTAGGGTGAATCACATCCCTTTATGACCCCTTTATTTTGTCCACTGCAATAAAGCTGCTGCTTGACTGCCTTATGTCCAATGCGTTTGACAGCTGTCACTTTGAATAAAAACTGCTGTTCATTGCACTTGATATTTTGGACACATTCTCTTCCTATCACCTGATACACTGTTTGATCATACCACTTCATTGCTGTGACTGTATCATTCTCTATTGTATTAACTCCCTGTACAATCCCAAAGATGTTCTCATTTTCCAAATGAAATACCTTGTCTGCAGCTTAATTCCAAAACAGAAGTGTCCAAAAAATGGCAGTTTGTACACAGAGCACTATACAATGGATGTTCATCCAATTTTATCTGCCACTATCCATCTTCTTCATAAAGGGTAGTGAAAATAGTTCTGCCTGACAGACAGTTCAAAACCTCTTTGTTGAAAGTCTGCAGTGCTGCTGAATTCAGGTCACACACATCCAAAGGCACTCATAATGCAGTGTTCTTCTTTTCATGCTAGCAGGATAAATAACTCAGTCCACTAAGCCTGATTTACTTTTGCTCAACAAGATACTGCATAGAACATAGAAGCTTGCACATAGAGACACAGAAAAATTTAGTTTGGAAAGGACCTCTGGAGATCATCTGGACCAGTTTGTTCAGAGGACAGCCAGCTTTCTAGTTGGATCTAACATCAGTCCTTGATCAGGCTGCTCAAGTCTTTTCAACTTAAGTTCTGAGTTCTAAGACTGTAGATTCCACAGTGCCTCTGGGGTGTTTGCTATGAAAACCCAGTTACAGCACTAAATTGTAAGCGCTTCATTTTCTGTTTTCCAGTGTTGCTGTCTTCTTTTAGTTTCCATGCTTTTCACATACAGACTAACAAAAACATGAATAACATGCATAGTGATTCACTTGGTATTGAAGTGCTATCTATTTCTGATAAAAAGCTAGCTGAGAATAAAAGATTACATTTTAATAAACAACTCTTTTTTAAACACATTGTGAAGATTTAAAAGATCTACACTTCCCACTTTCCTCTTGAATACTGTTTACAGCTAATAAGTTATATTTAAGTCACATAGTAAATTCAGCTGTTATCCATATCTGCTCATCAGTAGTTTTTATGTCCTTGAAAATATGCCTGGTTAACAACAAACACAGCACACCTTATGCTATTAGTAACTGGTTATACAGTAGAAGTTGCAGGGTTTAGCTGCTGAGACAGATTTTCAGACAAGTGGAGCCATTTAAGAAATGATAAAGTACTGCAGAAGCTCATAGGAAGTGCAGTTTATGCTGGGAAATTCACAGTGTAAAAGCCAAGCATGAACTGCACACATTCTGAGAAAGCATATCATCTGAATGCAAAATACTCACTGGACAATTAAGATGTTTCATGAGATGCTGTATCAGATTCACCTCTGTCCCTGTATAAGCTAAAGGACAACTAAAATAGGAACTCTATTGCCTTAAGGCAGTAAAAACAGTGCAGATTACTGAACTCAGCTTTCACACAGAGGTATTTAGCAAAGTGCATGATGTATCGTTTTGTGACAGTTCGGGGATATATTAGAGGCAGAAAAATAATAAACTCTTCTAGTACCCTTATCAGGGGAATTCTGAAGCCTGGTTCAGCCACTTCTCATCTAGATTCTTAAAATTATCCAGATTAGAATGCCTTTTACATTGGCAAGAACAGATGAAAATTAAGTGTGCAAGATGAAAGTGCCTTTTGAAGTGGAAAATCAAAACCCAAAGTGCACTTTTGAGTATTGTGTATTTAGTCTACCTATGGCCATATGGAAACAAACTGACAAAACCTTTATTCTATTTCTGAAAATACTGTTCTAGGAACTAAGTTGTTCAACATATTCATAAATTAATGGAAAACTACTTAAGACAGATCAGTTATTTGGGATACTCAAAACTATAGTTGGGATTAAAAAATATATGTAATAGAACTGGAAATCAGAAAAAGCAACAGTGATGATCAATGTGAAACAACTTTCATATGAGAAAATCCCAAAATTAATGGGACTTTTAACTATAGGGTGAATAATGGGGAACAAGTCATTGTCACTAAAGCCATTGGTAGTATGAAACATGGAAGAAGAAAAGGACTTTTCACAGAAATATAAAAGTGGCCATATTGGTCAGTTCAGCTCAGTGTCCTATCTGACAGCAACAAAATGCTCAGGCAGGTTGTAAAGAGAATGAGAATAGAAGTGTGCATCTCCTAAGTCCCAGGGTGCAACCATTTCTAGTTTGGTCATTACATATTCATTATTTCCATTGACTTCTCTCCCATATTCAATTGATTTCTTTCCAGACTCCATTTAATTCCACATAAACATTTAGCACCCACAAAACTGGGAAAAAGTTCACATCTTAAGTTTTGATAGCTCCCTTTCTTGTATTGAAAGATACAGCAAATACTCAAGCCTTACATACCCTTGCCACATGATTTGTGTTTCTCGGACTTCTTATCCTGATTAGGCATCTATTTTCCAGATTGAAGAAGAGTCTTATTTGGTTTATTCCACTACAGAAGCAATCCCATAACTTTGATTATCCTTCTCTGAGCCATTTTAATTCTATCATGTCATCTATTACATAAAGGATCAGAAGAACTTACAGCACTCAAGTTGAAGGTGCTTCACATACTTATGCTGGAGCACACTAATATTCTTTGGTTTGTTTTTAATTCCTTTCCTATTAATTTTTAACATTTAGCATGGTTTTTTGACTGCTGCTGATCACTGACATTTTCACTGACCTGTCTATCATAACTCAAAGAGCTGGTTCCTCTGCAATAACAGCCCATAATTTTCAATGTGGAGCTAAGGCACTTTTTTCCCCTCTGAAGCAGTTTACGTTACTCTAAACTGACAGCTTACTGCTTTTCACAAGATCCTTACACAGTTCTTCACATGTAGTTCTCATTTTTGCTGTTTAAAATAAGTCATTATCATCATTAAACTTTCTCCTCTTGCTATGCATTCCCTTTTCTAGATTTTTTTTGGATGTGACATATAGAGTATGAGAAAATCCTTGAAAGACAGGAAATTGAATGTATCACTAAAATTACTTTTCCAGAAGCTTAGCACAAAGAAAACTGAGTACTTTTTATATAAAATTAAGTTGTAGAACTCATGATAGCATGTAGTGGTGAGGCTCAAAGGTAAAAAAGTTTTCAAAACTAATTAAGATAAAATTCAGGAAAGATATATTCATTACCTAGTAAGTACAATACCTTGACTGCAACTTAAGATTCAGAAAACCTCAAAATGTTGATTGTCAGAAGCTAGAGGGTATTAATTGAAGGATTATTTTATATTTGATCTAACAAATAGTATTAGTTATGGGCATTAAACATGGGCATAAACCACATTTGTTTAGTCAAGTACCAAAATACAGTTGTCAGGAGTTCACTCTTACAGGCACACAGAGCTAGCAAGTAGTTGAAGTGAATCACTGAAGATGTTGGCAATTTATATGTTCCCTATTAATTTTGTAAAATCTCCAGATGTTGTGGATGTTAATATAAATAATGTGGGTGGAAGCTGATTTGTTGTTTCCTAAAAGCTGCAAAAGATTGTCTCTGAACTACAGAAAAAGCTCTCCTCCTAGGTCTGTAGCCATCTGAAAATACAATTTACTATCATCATACCGACATGACAATATTGTTATAAAATATGGATCCCATCTATAAGAGCCTTGCATGTTTCTTTGTTTCTAGTTTGAAGAACAACTATCAAAGAGGAATATCTAGGGCATCTATATGAGGCAGATCTAGAACATCAGAACATCTCATAATGTGCTGATTTAATGTACTCACTTTTTTATGACATAGTTTGTATAACAGAACTTAAAAATTGACTTTTCATGCATTTACTATAGGACCATTAGGAGTTTGGCCTATTGTGAATAAATTATCTACTATATTTTAAATTATGATTAAAAGATGAATGCTGTAAACTATGTTGACAAAGCTAAAATTCACAACGTAGGACGCATTGCTAGTACTTGAGAAAACTGTAGGTTATAATGATGAAATATTCTAAATGGCTGATAATCAAAAGTCAAATCTTTTTCTCTAGGGAAGCAAAATGTACAATTATCTCCAGAATTTGGAATATTCAATAATATTTGGATACTTTGTACAGTATTTGTAAGGTCAAAGCAAGGGGACCTAAAATGTTTTATCCAAATTAATTTTAAACATAATGGATGGTGCTTTAGAATCATAGAATCATAGAATGGTAAGGTTGGAAGGGACCTCAAGGATCATCTAGTTCCAACCCCCTGCCACAGGCAGGGACACTTCCCACTAGTACAGGTTACTCAAGGCCTCCTCCAACCTGGCCTTGAACACCTCCAGAGAGGGAGCAGCCACAACCTCCCTGGGCAACCTGTTCCAGTGCCTCACCACCCTCCCTGGAAAGAACTTCCTCCTAACATCCAGTCTAAATCTTCCCTCTGCCAGTTTAAAGTAATTGCCCCTTGTCCTGTCATTGCAAGACCTTGTCAATAGTCCCTCACCAGTCTTCCTGTAGGCCCCCTTCAGATACTGGAAGGTTACTATCAGGTCTCCTTGAAGCCTTCTCTTCTCCAGGCTGAAGAGCCCCAAGTGTCTCAGTCTGTCCTCAGAGCTGCTGCAGCCCTCTGATAATCTTTGTGGCCCTCCTCTGGACCTGCTCCAACACTTCCACGTCCTTCCTGTGCTGAGGGCTCCAGAACTGCACACAGTACTCCAGGTGGGGTCTGAGAAGAGCAGAGTAAAGGGGCAGAATCCCCTCCCTTGCCCTGCTGGCCACGCTGCTCTTGATGAAGCCCAGGACTAAATGTTAGTTTCATGTTAGCATCTTTGATAATGTTAAATGTTTCATGTTAGCATCTTTTAAACTTATCTTAGTCTGAATGAGATTCTCTGCTAAATACATAAAATACTGTGAATCAAGATGCATATTTTTATTTGTTAGAATGTACTAATTTTTAGGAAAAATGAGTAAAAAAATTATTCATGTGATGCATCATAACTGTTACGTGACCATTAATAAGAGCAATCCTCTATCCATTAAAAATAAACAGTGTAGAATGTCACTGTTAGGCAGTGGTTCTACAATATTAAAAAACAAACTAAACCAAACAAAAAATCTTTAAACCTTCAAGACTCAGACAATAAGTTGTTATTATAACAATCAGTGATTTTTTTTCTCAGTATCTTGAAAAAAATAATGGCTTTCTGTTCATGTAGTCTCACGTATAGGATGCCTTATGACATAGACCATGAAGTCACAGTGCAGCTACAGCGTTAATTTACACATGGATATTTATTTACAAAACTCTTTTCCACAGAAAAAAACATTTGCATGAAAAGTACCTAATGTAGGCAAATAGAGGATAAAGTGCCCATTCATTGGCATTCAGTTCTGCCCATCTCATAGACTATTTTGATTTAATTAGTAGTTTGGGTTTAAGTTTAGCAATTATTCTTTCTAATCTGTTTTCATATATTCAGGTGCTGCTAGTTTGAAAGTGATATGGAATTTCAGTACTCACAGTATGAATAAAGATCAGTTAATTATTTTGATCAAAATCTCATTTTACAATGTTTTTTACAGCCTTAAGTTAAAAAATAGCAATTAAAAAAAAAAACAACCACCAAACCAAAAAACAAACAAACCCAAAAAACATCCCAAACCCAAAATTCACAAAGTCACAATGTTGTGGGTGGAGAAAGAAGAAATAGAGCAAGGTCTATCAGGTCTGTAAATCCAGGAAGAACTCAATGTTTGGTTTTAAGACAAATTAGATATTTTAAGTTCAATAAGAGCTTGAAATTTAAAAGGTATAGGTAGACTCAAGATGAGGAAAGCAAGCTGATTAAATACCTATGAAATAGCTCAGATACTCTGTTAAACATAAACAAATTAATTAAAGAGACCATTCTGTAGAAAGGGTAAAAATAATCTAGCTATTTAAAGCAACTGAGAGGCAGGTAAGTAACAGCCTAAATATTTTACAAGCACATTTTGTAAAGACAACAATAAATCACTGAACATATGAGACTGGGTAGTAAATAATATAGATTTAACATTGTGTAGTGTGTGTGTGTGTAGTTGCATATACACACAAGCTACATATGCATATATATATATAAACCCCTATTAAAATAACTTGGATAGACCATAAGATAAAATTCTCAAGAGAAAAAACAGATTTTCCATTACGCTCCTGTTCACGCTAAATTAAATGAAATAATACACTTATTAGTCTATCATTAGTTTGAAATGTTATCAGAATGAAGGATTATGAATTACTGGCTGTTGTGCAAAGACAAGGAGTCTAAAACACAACATAGCATTAAAATCCAAACCATTGCTTTCTTACGATATTGTACCTGAAAGGGGTCATCCTGGTTAATAAAGAGCTCTGAACTCTAAGGCCTTTCACCGTGTAGCTAATCATTACCTCACTAACCCAAGTTAAACATCCAGTGTGGATGACTCTCATCTAAATGGTGATTCACCCAAGTCTCTAAAGAGAGAAAAGATGTGTTGCCAGTTGGTGGTATCACCCCAACTAGAGTTGTAAAATAATTTTCAGTAGAAACAATTTCTTTATAATATATACTGAATTAAGTCCACTTATTTCCATCTAAATTGCTGAAAGATCAACATGCTGCAGCTCCAAGAACTAAATCAGCAATTGACCTACTACTTATTTTTACTGAACTTACCTAAAAGATAAGATTAGGACCAGAGTACTGATTAATAGATTATTAAACTGAAATGATGGCATGTGGACTGGATCGCTTTATGTTTTCTAAAATGCATTACATCTACAGAAGTGGAAATTTAATTTAATTTAATGCAAATTCAACAATGAAACAACTAGGTCTGCAGTGTAGATCCCACAGATTTGAGCACCAGAATTGCCATTTTTACAATTAGTAGAATTTCTTATCAGCCTGAAAACTACAGGGTGCTTTTTGTGTAACCTAATTTAGGGCATCTGCATCTGAGCTAATCACTTAAGGTTCCCTTTATAGACAGTGGGAAAAATAGGCACTTCTGGGCTGACATGATATCTCAAGCATTTTAGATGTTTAGGAAAAGATAAACAACCAAAAATGCATATTTATTTCAACTGCATATACTGGCAACACAGTGCGTCTAACTCAAACGTGGAAGACTACTCTGATGTCTAAATTTAGTTAAGTGAATCTCAGCTCCCATGTTTGTAATTAGATGTTAATAATTTGAAAAGTTAGTAAAATATTGCTTCAGAAAAGGCTGGAGAGAAAATAATGCAACAAAAGATTGTATAATGAACTCTATTGAAGAATGCAAGGTCATGAACTTTCAAAAATGTTGCTTGTAGGAAGCAGCTGGACCAAGGGGTAAATAAATCCGGACTCAAGGATGCATTAGTATGACTATCCTACTCTTGGAACCGAAGCTAGGTCATTCAGGATTAGGTGTCTCTGCAACAGCATTATGAAGCACAGACACATCTCTTGACCAAAAATTGGTTTTTTATTGACTGTTAACCAACATTTAAGCTGTCACTTTTCCACTAGGCAAACTCAGCAGGATCAGAAAGGGAAACATTATGTTCACTGAGAGTGAGGCTTGCAACAGACACTTAGGCTCAGCTGTCTGGGCTTCAGTTCCTAGACTGAGCATGCCTGCAGAGCTGGCTCTACTCAGAAAAGAGAGAGCAGAACACACTCTTCACAACAATAGGAACAAGGTACTGCATTGCTCCTCTGTCTTGTCCCTTCACAGAAAAAAGCAGAGACACTGAATGTTGCAATCAGCTTCCGTAAAACTCATGACTAAGGTATAGAAAAAGTGCAAAGAGAGGTGTGTGCCTATACACACCACATAAATACATATGCATAGAATCATAGAATCATAGAGTGGTCTGGGCCAGAAGAGAGTTCTAGAGGTCATCTAGTCTGGACCTCTGCAGTCAGCAGGGACATTCCCACTAGACCAGGTCATCCAGGGCCCTGTCAAGCCCCATCTGGAATGTCTCCAGGGAAAGGGTCTCAACCGCTTCCTTGGGCAACCTGTTCCAGTGCTCCACCACCCTCATAGTAAAGAACTTGTTCCTAACATCCAATCTAAATCTGCTCTACTCACTCTTGAACCTGTTGCCCCTCATCCTGCCACTGCAGGCCTTTGTAAACAGCTTTTCTCCATCCTTCCTGGAGGCCCTCTTCGGGTACTGGAATGCTGCTATTAGGTCTCCCTGGAGCCTCCTCCTCTCCAGGCTGGGCAACCCCAGCTCCTTCAGCCTAGTATCCTAGTATATGTGCATCCTAGTATCCTAGTGTATGTGCATACTAGTATATGTGAACAGGGCATGATGAATCTTTGTGTAACAATGTATGCCAAAGAACAGTAAAATGTGCCTAAATAAGTTTGTTGTGTTCTTAGACTTACTTAGTTCTCGTTTAGTATGGTTATGTGAAAATTACTTAAGGTCAAAATTTTTTTAATGGGAAGCTCTTTTAACTCAGAACAGCCATCAGAGTAACTCATTTTCCCTATAAAATTATTTTCAAAGTTACTCATAGCAATGAGTGACAGATGTAGATACATTTTTTAACTCATCTAACACTTCTGATCTGGAGAGACAAATTTTTGCTCAAAACCTCAGGTCTAATGAACCTGAACGTGCATGAATGGTGGTCTTCCACAATGGGGTTACAGTGTTGGTATATAAGAAGAAAATAGCTGATATTATCCTAACTCTACTTGTACAAATCCTTCAACAGCATCCTGCACAATATCCTTGTTATCTAAATTGCAGATACATTGATTTGACAAAGGGACCACTCACTGGATAAGGCATTGACTGGATAGTCATACTGAAAAACTCGTGGTCAATGTCCAAGCAGAGACCAGTGACAAGTGGTGTTCCTCAGGGCTTGATTCTGGGACCAGCACCATTTAACACCTTTGTCAGTGACATGGGTAGTACGATTGAGTGCATCCTCAGAGAGTCTGACAACAACTCTGTGGTGTGATGCAGTTGATGCACTAGAGGGAAGGGATGCCTTGGCAGGCTTAAAAAGTGGACTCATACAAACCTCATGCAGTTCAAGTTTAACAAGGTCAAGTGAAAAGTCCTGCACATGGGTTTGGGCAATCCCAAGCACAAATAGAGGCTGGATAGAGAATGGATTGGAGCAGGTCTGTGAAGAAAGCCTTGGGAAGGTTGGTTGATGAGAGGCTCAACATGATCAATGTGGATTTGCAGTCCAGGAAGCCAGCTGTATCCTGGGCTTCATCAAAAGCATGGTCAGCAGGTTGAGGGGAGGTGACTCTGCCCCTCTATTCCTCTCTTTTGACACCCCATGCAGTGTACTGCATCCAGGTCAGAGGCCCCCAACATATCAAGGATATGGACCTGTTGGACCGAGTCCAGAGGAGGTCACAAATATGATCCAAGAGCTGGAACACGTCTCCTGTGAAGACATGCTCAGAGTTGGAGTTGTCCAGCCTGGGGAAGACCTTATAGCAGGCTTCCAGTACCTTAAAAGGGACTACGAGAAAGATGGAGAGGGACTTCTTACATGAGCATGTACTAATAGGACAAGAGTAAACAGCTTTATACTGAAAGCCAATAAATTTAGATTATACAACAGAAATAAATTCTGCTCTATGAGGGTGGTGAAGCATTGGGACAGGTTGCCCAGAGAAGCTGTAGAAGCCTCATCCCTGGAAGGCCATGATGGATGGGGCTTTGAGTAATCTGGTCTAGTGGAAGGTATGCCTGACTGGACAGGGTGGTTGGAACTAGATGATCTTTAAGGTGCCTTCCAACTCAAATCATTCTGAGATTGCAGGAAGTAAAATATACTCAATATTTCCCTAGACCTTCTTAAATCTGATTAAATGATATCATAAATATTGTTAAGTTGAAATGTCTCTTCTAAGGCCTCTACTATTTTCTGGGTTAATTAAAACTCATCGACTCAACACTGCTTCCATTTCTTTGCTCTTCATGCTGTGGTACAGTGTTATACTACAATATGTTACCCAGTTTGCAGCAGCCTGCAGTCATATAAAAATGAGCTAGGGGCAGTCTTTTTCTTGCAGTGAGTTGGTTTTAAATTAATATCAACTTTACTCAAAAATTATGATCAGTAAAGAATCTGAAAATTGGAGGGTTAACTGTACAGTTTACAGTATTGTATAACATGATATTAACTTCTGAATTATTAAAAACAAAAAAAATGTTAAGTATGAAAAAAAAATGCAGAAAGTACACTTAAGCTATCCAAGTGTATGGAATAATGCATGAATATTTTCCATTAATCTCCAGATATACAGGTATCTCAGACAACCAGAGAATAAATAACATAGCTAGAAAAGCTGATAATGCTTTAGACAACAGTTCTGTGAAGTATTTGCTGCATTTTTTTCTAGTGTCCTGGCTTGTTACATAATCATTTATTTATTATAGCTACATCAGCCTCTTCCCCCTTTTGCTCAGTTTACTTTTTTATCAGTGCAGAATAGGTCACAAGAGCAAGTAAAAATATTAAAATTCTCTCACATAAGGTAATAAGCCACAACTGAACTTTAAATATGTACACAGCTACTCTTTCTTACATTTTGGTACAGTCTTCCTCTGGGAGCAGCCAGTCATTGTGGAAGAGGTATTTTGTCCCAGAAAATGGACTATTCCATGAATCAGAGAGCATAGTAGATTTCTGGATTGACGAAGTAAATAGTGATGCAGGACAGTCATGCAGGGACCTGAGAGGAAGGGCAGAATGGGTGGAAATTTAACAATAAGGGCTAGCAACAGGGTTTCAAAAGGGAGTGGAAGCTATTTACAAAGGCTCAGAAAATCAGAATCACTGAAATAGTATCTGATGTTGGACTAAACCACCTACGATAGGTCTCATAAGTAAAGGTTTTCAAGCTCTGAAGAGTTTTAGGAGGCAGATTCTCAGGACAGCACCCCTCTTCATCCTCCCCGTGTCAGGTTTAATCAGCCATCAGCACATGTATACTCCAAGTGCTTCCTGAAATATGACTTTGGGGGAAGTACCTTGAATTGTGCTGCAAGTACACATGGTGATGAAATATGCTATAGAGTACTTGTTTACAAACTTAAAATAAGTGGTTGGGTTTTTTCTTCTTTTTCTTTTTTATCAGATAGAGAGGAATGATAATAGAGTTAGCTCATTATTAATATTCCTTATATTTTTATATTATGTAATTTGATAAATATTTATAAATTTGTGTTTTCAAATATATTTTAAATTAATATGTTGATATGGCACAGCTTGTTTTTGGTGTAGCACTTCATTTTTCATCACCAAATGTGAAAAACAGGTTATGTGTTAATGGTATGGGTGGATATTTTTTCACATATTTAAAGCATAGCTAACTGTGGAAATCACTGCAATAGGAAGTTACAGAAATCGCTGACAAAAATTATTTAGTAAGAACAAATTCATGACTAAGGAGCTCATCGGTACATGTGAGTATCCTGATCCAAAAGTATACTCCAGCTCTACATGTTCCTAAATTTGAAACCACAAGCAAGGGAGGTGTCTCCATGAACGAAAACACTGTTTAACTGCTTTGCTTTTGACAAGCTTTTCTTAAGCCGACATCTCCAATACCAGAGCTGTGCAATCTATTTTGGGGAGAGCAACAGCAGCATGATTTTGACAAATAGAGATGCTGGCAACTGGAAAGGTATGTGTACAAGACTGATATTTATTTCATGGGCTGATAGAGAAAAAGATGACCTAGTGTTATAGATGGAAAGGTTTTGTGGCAAATGGAATTACAAATCAAAATTTCAATGTTTTGTTTAACATCTCTTTTCTCTGATGAGCATTTCTGACTGTTAGTTTGGTACTTACTTTATGTCCAGTAGCCTACTTTCTGAGATATATCTCCAGTCCTAGCAGTACATCCTGCTTTTGTGATTATGGTCCAGGACTGCTGATTCACTGCTGCTTTCTCAAACAAAATTGTATTAAAAAGTATTACTTAAAAAATACAGACCATTATTAGAAGTCATCATGTCTCACAGTACAGTTTAATTATAAAAACTATCTACATGTTCCTTAAGTTTCAAGTACATTTTGTCCATAAGCAAGTAAACAGTCCTGCTGCAACCTTTAATCTACCCTTCATTTTTTAGTATAAAGTACATTCATATCACAGCATACAAGTGTGTTATTAATCATACAGAACCATATGACAAGCATAATAATAAAAATGACAGAAATGCAAGCAAACTGATTCAGATAATTCAGTGTCCAAAAAAGGTTAGATAGCACCTTGTTTGATGTGTGTTAGTAAAACTACATATTCATTATTAATAAAGCTGGTAACCTATCTGAAGTTTGAGGTCTTTTCCTTTATTTTTCTTTCCTTTCTTATTTTATCTACAGCTGCATTCAAATTTTTTTACACATCATCATTATAAAATTTTAGCTGAAGACAATCACTTGTGGATCAAATAAACAAACAAAGTCCTCTTGGAACATCTCAAGATAACGTGGCCATTTTGACTTTACAAGAATTATTTTGTATATGTAAGAGATTTGCCTTGAGCTAAATGGCAGAGCAAAGCGCAATGCTATGTTTAGGACCTTTGGAGGAAATTAAATGCTTCTGAGTTTTGTCATTCCTATCCTTCTAAACACCCATTATTTACTTGAAGCTCGTATTTCTCAGGTCCAGAAAGTCAACCTTTTATTTCCACTCAAGAACAACTGGAACAGCTTCTGTGGGAAACAACCTACTGGAGTGAAACCTGGGCTCATGCCATTTAGCTTTAGACACTTCATTTAGGTGCCTAAACTGAAAGATATTTTTTCTTGCATCTTGATCCAGGTTCCTGGTCTGAATCACCCTGTCAGGGATTCCTTTTATTTTTACTGACATAAGAAGCAATACAAAGAAATAGGCAAGTAATTTACCTATCCAATGCAGGTATCTAAAGTCAGGCATTGCATGCACTCCCCAGTTGTGACTGTATTACACAACACCAGGGATGATGTTACATAAATGGTGGTGGGTTTTTTTTACATTTCATTCCGTGAGCCTGAGAAATTGAAGTCTAATACATAATCTCATTAGTAAAAAGATTGAATTATAAATTATTTGACCTGATATGTTAAAAAAATCAGTATACATAAAATTGTAACATTTCAGAAAGAAAAAATTATTAGTAAAATACATTATGTTTTATCTCTATTTTTAGGGACATTGTTTTAAAACTTGAATGAGAAATGAACCATACACACAAAAATGTAATTTGCATTTAATTGTATATAGCACATTAAAGAAGCAAGACATTTTGAAATGGATAATCTCCTACTCATTGTTTGCTGCTGAGCATCAAGAATCTCACCCTTTTCCAATTGCAGCATGTTGCAGCAGCTTCATTTAATCACAGAGCCTTGAAGCAGCTCCCTTCTGCCAATCCTTGCAGCCGCATTGCTGCTTTCAGTTCCCCATATAACAGACAAGTATATTTCAGCATGCAGAAACTGCATGAAGGCAACGAACACAGAAGAGGAAATAATTCCTTCAAAAGACCTGGCAGAACATAAAGATTCCTTCTCATGATATTTGTTCTGCTGCTAGTTCTCATAAAATAGATATGCAAATATATTCCTAGCAAGTATTGAGTACAAAAGGAAAAGGGGGAAAATGCAACCTCTGAAATGGTATTGTGCAATTAAACTGGTGTCTGTAAAACAGGAGGTCATGCTAAAAAATATTCATTACCAGTAAGCTATCTGCTGAGATAGTGACTCCTCTCAGAGACTACTGTGTCTTTTAATACTGAATTCTCTACTCTGGAGCAAAGACGGGAGAGAAAAAGGGTGAGGAATATCCTTGATTTCCCTCTGGAGATGCCTATCTATCTCCCTTGACAAGATCAGAGGCTTAGGGCATCACTTGGTTTCTTTCAAAGGCTTAAGCAGAACATTTAGGATTCAAAGCCTAAAAAAGACCCATGCAAACCATGGGTATCAACATGTAACAACATTTGTGTGCTATTCATTCATAAGCTAAGAGTTCTTACATTTACTGTACATTCTTATGTTAAAATAAATACATACTAAAGAGAAAACTTTGTGTTCGATCCCAATTTTGTTTAAATTGAGGCATCTCCACTATGAGCAATCTGTTCTTTAGGTTCAAAATAGATTTAAAGCTGCTAAATGGCAACAATAAGTTTCATTTGCAAAATTCAAAGAATTGTATAGCAAGAAAATGAAAGACCCTACATCTATGTCAAATATAGTGAGTGGATGTAATTCTCCACAGTCTAAAATACAGTATTATCATCCATATAGGATATTAAGTAGCTGAAAATGTCAATGGTTTGAACCGGTACTTTTACATCCAGCTTCTTACAAAAGCCTTCAGTAATAGTGTACCATGTAGGGTAGCACAGTGCAAGACATATCATAATAGCACAATTGTTGATAATATTATTACATTGCTAATGACAATCCAATGCATCATCTAATAAGTAATATTCATTAAAACATTGGTTTACAGCAAATGAAGCTGTTTCATTGGCATTTTGGACTAAACAGTAACAAAAAGGGGAGAAATTTTATATACATAAATATATTTACTTTTCAAATAGAGTTTTGTACTGCATTGTTATTGTGATGTAATATGTGAAAAAAATAAGGCAAAGCTTTCTAGAATAATACCTCAGAATACTTCTTTTTTTGAAGTGCTTCATGTTTTCAAATGCATTTGAAAAAATAGGCTTAGTAATTCTGGTTTTATACAGAATTATCTACAGGTAGAGGGGGAAGATCATACATGAAAACACAGCAGACAGCATCTTCTGCTTCATCTATGTGTTTTTTTTTTTTTTTTATAGTAGATGGGAATTCTGCCACTAAACCAAATGAAAAAATTCTGACATATGAAAAGTCCTATTTAAATATGCTTTAGCCACAATCTTTTAAAATTCCATCCATAATTTTCACTTCCTGAGGTCAAGCAAATGTTCAGCATCTTTTTGTAAAGGGTAACTCCCAATGATATTGAAAAGCACGTCATCTACAAGTGCCAGTCACTCAGCAGACAACCCTAAGCTAGCATTCAATCATCCAACTGAGATCTTGTTACCTCAGTAGCTGTGAAAGAATGAATCAGCAATACCAAACTAAGCCATCAAGTAAATACCTGGTCTGACAGACAACACAGAGTTCTGCACTTCTGTAGCTACACTACTGACAACAGAAGAGTTATCAAGATGAGATCAAGTCATGCAGTAAATGCAATATGGACACATGCGAAGTAGGTCACACAGAATTAATATTGCACTGTAATGGTACAAGACAAACTTTTAAATAACTGAAAAAGACAGAAAATATGAGAGAACAATGTGGTTGTAACTTAGCAAGCTGATGCCACAGCACTCTAACTTCCATTATCCTAAAGATTATTCTTAATGATCTGGCAGGCCAAGAAAGCAATGAGGTAGCAAAATATGAAGATGACAGACAATAATTTAATCAGAACAATTAAAACCAGGAATTTCAGAGATACTTATTTACGTGAATCATCTCCTGATTGATTGAGCTAAGTATGGCATCAACCTAAATTTTTAACATTTTCAGGCTGCATTTTTTTCACATCAAAATATGAACTGAGGAAGAGGAATGCACTGGAAAATTCCAAAAAGGCATAAAATCTTTAAATTGTCTTAAGCTCAAAATGTAATTCTGGGTTTAAAATTGGTGACTTTCACTCATCACACAGATAATTTATGAATCCAACTGCCTACATTAGAAAATTGAAAATACTTCATTTGTGCAATACCTCATACACACATTTGAGTTGTAATTGAATTATTTGGGCATTTCAACAATAAACAAAGAATTATTACTATCCATCATGTATTATATAACTTTCATGTTTGGTTTGTTGGGATTTATTTTTCTGAAATAAGAAGAAGCAAGATAAAAATGGGCATGGCTTGATTTAGGTAAGTCTCTTTTTATATGTGTAATTATCTTGCCCTCCTTTCACCTCCTTGCTGTATCCATCTGCTTTCTCTAGTGTTACGCTTAGGACATGCTAAATATGCTTAATTTATGCATTGTAAACAGTCAGCAACAGAACATGTCATGCATGAAAGTAAACATTTACTTTTATCTTTGCCTTAGAAGGGGCCTACAATTAGGTGCTGTGCAAGGTCCAGGGGAAGACCCTCAATCTTCACTCCTGCCAGGACAGCAAGTATAGCAGCGACAACAGCAAGGGAAGGACAACACCAGCTGGACTTCTTTATTGCAGGGCAAGATCAGTTGAATTTTACATCAAAGAGATAAAGAACGTTATAGAAATTAATCTAATATTAATATCCAAGCTATTCTAACAAATTTGTGAAAAACGGCCACCAATGAAAGATGTTGCTTCCACATGCAAGTCATGGCCACGGGTGGCTGGCTCCGCGCATGGGCACCCCTCTGAGGCGGTGTTAGCAGCACCGACCCCCGGAGGGCCTCCTGCCCCCTCTCCTCACACTTCCCACGGTCCCCAGTTCCGCC
>VWZE01022415.1:62104-103622 GCA_013396675.1 Eubucco bourcierii
CTCTAGCTCGACCCCCCCCCCCCCCCCCCCTCCTCCGCTCCCAGTGCTGCATTGCTTCTCGTACAGCCCACTCCCATACACCGCGAATCTCCCCGCCCTGCGCTTTACCCTCTGCGGGATTGCCTGTGCCGCCATCTATCCCGGTGGCAGGCTTCCCCCGCCCCTCCTGGGGATGTCCCCACCCCCCGGAGTCCCCCCCTGCCCCGCCGGGAAACGCTCCCCCTTTAGGCGATCGGTCCAGTCCCATGGTGAAACCACCTGCACGGTCCCCCACACAGCCCCTCTGCATCGTGTCCTCAACCCCGCGAGCCTTTCCTCTGCTGGAGTGACTCTCCTCGCCGGCACTCCCCAGCCTTCCTTCTGCCCAGGCTGGCTGCCACCGACGTGTGGAAAACCAGCCGGAGATCGGGGGAAGAAGGAGGGGAGGGGGCCGGTCTTATGCAACTACAGCCTTTCCCCCCTCCCGCACCCGGAGGAGTACTTTCGGGGGCTTTTTTGCGGTGGGAAGGAGCTGTCCGCCTTCCTAGGGCAGGGAGGGGGAGCCCGAGCCTCTACGTGCGTAGCTCTTGGGGCAGCCGGAGCTTCCGCCCTCTGCAGAGGTACCGACGCGAGGAAACCGCGCTCCCAAATCCCGCATCACTTCAAACAGAGCAGCAAGGCCGGGGAGGGGGGCGGCGATGACCTACCCCGTCAGGCTTTTCGGCTGACAAAGAAAACGTGCGGATAACAGGGTAATTAAAAAACTTGCCCTTTTAATTGACATTAAAATGTGATTGCTTGCACACCAGAGCCTTGGCCAATTAGCAAAAGGCCAAAGGTATGAATAAATTCCATGTTACTGTACAGAGGATGTTCTTGTAACAGATGTGTTTGAGAGATACAGGTATTTCTCCTAACAGTTCTGCTAGCGAAATGTTTTTTGGAGCATTTTGTAGCAAATGTTTCTGTGGATAGGTGTTCTTCTTCTTAATATGCTGGAAAGTTTAGCTCTCAAGTACCTCTTCATGAAGAAGAAAAAGATGTACCTGTTTACTGAGCAGACTATGATGCAACAAATTCTTCACATTCAGAGAATAACAAGTGTGAGTAAGCTCAGGATTTGTAAAATACATATTCATTGGCCTTTTCAGAATGGATGCTTACTAGTGGTTTGTTTCTTTGATACGTTTTCAGACTCACTAGTTTTCACAGACTCACTAGTTTTTCACTACTACCCTTTTATTTGATAGAAGACCTTTTTCTGTCTGAACACAGTTCACTTAACTCAAGAATCAGCTTACTTGAAAGGTCTTCTAAGACAGTGTTAGAACAGCACTTTTCATTTCAGGTTTGTGAACTGAAATCAATTTTAATTAAAACTTCAATTATATTTTGCTTCATTCAAACAAAGCATGAAGTAGTCTGGGCTAATGCTGCTGTCAAGGAAAAATAAGGAAACATTAATTACGTATTCCTGCCTTTTAATTAAGGACTAAATACTTACCTTGTTTGGCTCGAAAGGAGTTAAGCCACTAACTTTTTTGACCTAGAACTGCAGTAATAAGTTTTCTAGATTGCTCTGTCTTCTTGCCCCATGCATATGTGTATCTGTATGTAAAATTACATCACTGGTTTTTCAGCGTGCCTCCTGTTCTGTAACGTCAAGCTATTGACAGCACATTATCTGCGTGGTCCAGCAGTATCTACTTCAGACTATCACAGCATTACATAATCTCACAACTGCAGAGCACATGCCAAAGTTGTCCCCACTTCTATCAGTCCGGTTGTGCAGTTACCCATTTGCACTCACCTGATGTAATGTACCAGACGAGTCATAGTTGATAGTACAGTACCAACCAGAATTAAACAAATTACACTCTAGTCAGAGTGGTATGGTAAAGTCATAATGGGCATGATGGTGTAGCGTGGGACAGGAGGAGCACAGCAGAGCAGAAGGCTGCCTCCTCAAATTGCAGAAATTGGACTGGCTGTGTGGGATGAAACGGAGGTGGCTTTGCTGCTGTTTGGAAAAGGCACCACATGTGTCCCAAGGTGCAGCATCCTGCTGACTGTGGTGTGTCTGGGGACGTGCTGAGGATCCTGGTGTGCCTACCAGCCTGGCCCTGCTCCAGGGCATGAGGAATGGGCTGCAACACCATGCTCCTGCAGCTCCATTTCTCTTTTTAGTGTATTGGGATGCTGTAACCCTCTTGACTTGGCGTTTGTGTCTTCAGTACTGCAGTCAGGATCCTTTTAACAAGCACATGAATATAGTGAGCATTGTTATAGGAGCTTCCAAAATTGTTTACTTTCCGAGCTGTTGCCCTGGTTCTCAGTTTTGAAATTCCGAATTTACATTTGTCTGCACTGTGCATTCCTGCTATTTTGTATTATATCTGTGTGTTATCCTTGTGTTTTAGATATTCAAGGCTGTAAATTCTGCAGATTTCCTGTGAATTTCCAGATACTAATGTTCCTTCATCAAATCTGGCTTATCCTTTAATTGTGAATTAAACAGCAACATACACTAACTGAAGTCAGAGATAGAAAATTTAATATATGATAGTCAGTTTTTTTTTTAAAACTGGTTGGAATAGAAACACAAAGCACCATGAGAAACTCTGTACCGTGTCTGTGATGTCAAACATTTTCAGTGCTAGTCTTCATCCCTTTATTTAAATGAATATTGTTTTACCAGTGTGGACTAGGGCTAAATACCCTTTGTCACCAGAGTGATCTAAAAAGAAGCTTGTTTTGGAGTAGTTTTGATTGCCAGTGGATTCTGCACTTAATTTTCTGTTACACTAGTAGGGAAGAGCAACCCTGTGGTCTTCCTACATTAGTCCTCATGCCTCATTTTGTCTCAGACTTCACTTTAATAAGCCTAGACCTGGACCCCATTTTCTTGTAGGTCCCCATTACCTACTTGCATTTGCATACATTTTGCTATCCTATACGCTGTTGTCCCTTTTGCTTTCTTCCTTTGGAGTGTAATTTTGATTCCTCTGTGATCTTTGCGTGCCTTAATTGCATCTTTGGATTGCTTTTCTCTTTACGAATTATCTTCTTTGCGCTTTATTTCTGTTAATCTTTGGGAAAGAGGATGACTTGATAGCTTTTCTGCGTGACATCACTAGATGCCTCATACAGGAGTACGGCACAAACAGGGAAGGCTGTGAACATGCCTAGTGCTGTAAGATGTAAGGATCCAGATGGGCTTCCATCACAGGGAGGCACTTTATTACCTCAGCATCAGCTATTGTCTTTATTCATAGAAAGACTCTTTTGAATTTTACACTATTGCTCTGAGAGTAATAGCTATAATTCTTTTCAAAGACAATGCAACAGATGATAAAAAGAGTACTTGTTCTTGGAGTACAAAATCTCTGGGCAGTACTTAAAATCCATATTGCTTTTAAAGTTATTATTTAAGTTGCTAAGAATACGTATTTATATGTTTTCAGTTTGTGATTTAAACCCAGTGGATTCTATGACTCTTGATTATCCACAGGGTCTCTGCTTTCAGGAGTTGTTCCATATTTAGATATGAATATGACCCAAAGGACAATAACACATGTAGGAAATTAAGGCAGATTATTAGAGATGGTCTCTTAGCTTAGAGTTGTAAAAAGTAAGTAGTTTCAAGGAGACAGTTGAAGGAGAGGGAAAGGTGGAAACCACTTGATACTCAACTTCACTGCTGTCTTTATAAAAATGTCAGAGTGTTTTTCTTCATGATTATTCCCCTGGGGAGGGTAAGGAACAGAATATGTTTCATAAAATAACTTGTGAAAACAGTTAATTAAAATAAACAGTGTTCATTGCAAGTGAGATGGCAAATGCATCTTTTCTTTGATCTAAATGTGGTGTATTCCAAAATTCTGATATCAAGTACAAGGGAAGAGGTATTACAGATATTGAAAATCTACCTCTAACAAACCCCATTAAAACTTATTTTCAGTTCCAGACTGTACAAATTTAACAGAACATAGTGTATATTCTTTAGTTTCATAGTTTTGGAAAATCAAGAGTTTACAACACAGTTTTCCAATAAGCATTGATTTTTGAACTAATCAAGTAGCTATTTTGTGCTAATTATAATAAAATAATTTCCTACTATGAAGATAAAGAATTTGAAAATCACTTTATCATCATAAAACCATTTGAGGATGACTGTCTACACAATCATCATGAAAAGAACTAAATTGATGTGAAGAAAGAAATCAAGCTGTAATGATGATTTTTACAGCTTTTACACTAACATATATGACAGTTTTTTTTTAATTGAAATGGCCATTAATTTTAACTTAAAGCAGATCTGATTTTAAATAATTTCAGAAAAGCATCATTGTTCTTCTGCAGCTGCAGTATATAATTTACTAAATACCAGAGGGAAAAAAAAAACCCCACAATTTTTTTACCTATTTCTTTTTTTGTAGATTGTTTTAAAGTTCATTGATGAAAAGTCATAAAGCCCCTGATATCCATGGTGGTCAGACTTACAAATGCATTCTGACTTTTCTTTTCTGGTCTTACCAGGTTATTTTCATGGTATAGTTAGGCATGAGAAAATAGTGAAATTTTGTGTAACTTACAACGAGTTGAATCAACCAGTATAATAACCAGTGGGATTACCTTGGTTTTTCAAACTTTGATGAATAATACTGTCAGAACTGTACAAGTCAAAACATGGGAGGAAAACAAGCTGTGATGGTGATTTACAGAGCTTTTACACTAATAAATATAAGGCTCAAAACCTTTTGATGAAAATTAATTAACTTTAATTCATAGCTAAATAGGAAGTTACATTCTAGAGAGGAAAGCTTTCAGATTCATAGATGTTTAACTTTACAAGGGAGAATAATGAGAATTTTGACCAAGTGTCTATCACAGTCCGCAACATTTGACTTGCCAATGGTCTCCTGTTCATGAAACACATATTTTGCAGAGGGGAAAAAAAAAACCAGTCTTGATTTAAAGATCACAAGTAATGGAAAATTTATCCCAATTCTCTCTAAACTTCTATTTTGATTCTGAGCTTCATTACCAGTTCTTGAACCAATCAGTCCTCAAAGTAGTTGAAAGAATATTAATCTTGAGTAGGTCAGCTGTTGGGCCAGGTAATTGTAAAGTGCCTTTGACTTGATTTTAGTATCTAAAAGTAATTACACAAATTTCCAGTATGTTACTGGAAAATATTTTTTTAAAATAAAGGATTAGTGTTTCACTTGGTAGAAAATACCTTTACACAAAAGTAGATACTAAAGCATTCCCTATAAGATGGAATTACAGGCCAGTGAGGAGAGCTGAATATTATCCTCTTTGTGGACTGCATTTGAGAATTTCTGTGTATTTAATTAGACTTTATTCAGAATGGGTTCCTCTAAAATTAGAACATTTTGTTTATAAAAGCT
Organism: Eubucco bourcierii; assembly: GCA_013396675.1. Classification (NCBI taxonomy): domain Eukaryota; kingdom Metazoa; phylum Chordata; class Aves; order Piciformes; family Ramphastidae; genus Eubucco; species Eubucco bourcierii. The sequence goes on from VWZE01022415.1 coordinate 67,498, forward strand.
CTTAGAATACAGCTTATTTCTGTGTACTCTTGTCTGCTATATTTAGAATTACCAAGTAACTGAAGGCTCTTAAAGCATAGAAATGGAGATATTAGTTGTTGAGTTGAAACGTTGGGGTTTTTTAATAGAAGTTAGTATATAGAGACCAAAAAAACCTATGAAATTAATGAAAGTGAACGTTTTTGCAAGGTCTTAGCACTGAAAAATAAAATCAGCTTATATAATGGATAACACTGCAGGCAGTTACTTTTTTAAGTGTAGGTAATATCCAGCACACATCTAGTCGATACTGCTACAGTTGATTTTCTTTCATATGTAGTGTTTTCAAAGCACTCATTTTTCATTTTAAATGTGTATCTCTTTCAAATTATAAAAATGTGTGCCAGCATTCAGGAATGGTTTTGAAATAGTTGTTTTGAATTGCACAAACCACTTCCAGTTTGAAAGTATGATACCTTGAAAAGGAATTCTACTTTGATGCATAAACATTGGATCATATTGATAAGTTTTGCAAACTAGACCAATTTATATGAAAGGACTGTGTTTTGAAATGCACTCTAACAAAACCTGACATGTATTTTTCATGCCTTTTTTTTTTTTCATTTGGTTTGATTTTGGTTGTGGGTTTTTTTTGGGGTGGGGTTCTGACTTGGTTATGTTAATACTCTTGGATCTGATCATGTCAACCAAATTGTAAGATCAAAGGAAGTTCTGCAGTGTGCTGCAGTAGGCTTGGAATCTGGTACTTGGCATCCATGCAGGATGAGAACATTCAGAATATTAGCATATGTTTTTGCCTTGAAATCAGTACGTTAGATGTTTTATCTTCTTAAATTTTTATGTTATGGATCCTCGAGGAGAATCAGAGAACCCCAACCTGGTTTTGCCATACAAGTATGTAAAATACGCTTTCCTTTCGTCAGTGGCTTTCCAATGATAGATACAATGGTAGTACTGAAATGCCAAAGTGGTTAAGAGAAGTAGCTTCTCAGACTCAATTTCCTTCCTCAGATATGATAAGTAGATCACAATTAGCCTTCACCATCCTTCATCAACAACTTTTGTTTATCTTGCTGTGATACACATAGGATGAGCTATTTAATTCAAAGGCTGTCGTTTAGTTGTTTTAATTCTTGTCTGGGGAAATAGGTGGGCTGGATGATGCTTTACATTTTTCTCAGGTGTCTGCCACAAAGAGGTGCTACTGGCACCAGCTCACTAAGTAATGGTCATTTCTGCATGGTTTAAGAGGTGATCATTATTCATGCAGGCCTCCCACTCTGTTACATGAGAATGTAATCCTGAAGTGTCAGCAGGTACTATCTGTCTCATGGCTTATCTCATCCTTCAGCTTTTACCGATCCCTTTCTTCCTCCCTTTCTGACTCTGCTTTTGCTCTTTGATTCTGCTCCAACAGTCTCCTATTGCTTAAGAGTCTCCCTCCTTAATGATAACCTGGCTGTGCATGTTTCACCACGGTGGATGCCTCATTTGTCATGCATTTTAACTGTGATTTTGTGTTTGGTTTTAAAACTGAGCTTTACTAAGAAAGAGATAGCCTTTGTATATGTTCTAAAGAGTGCAGCTATATGTAAGGTGCTAAAATGCTAAATATTTATTACAGCTTCAACAACATCTAAGAAATACTGGATAGGTGCATGTTCAGGATTTTATGGAGTGATTTTGAACTAATCCATTGTAGACAGCAGTGACAGAGACTGTCTTTTGCAAATCTAATTAGGATGCATTTATTCTGCAGGTTGTGAGGTAATGCGCTAAACTAGCCCTAAATGAAATGTATGATGTGCCTACACCAAGCCTGACGTGGGAGGATGGCACTTAGCGTGGCTTATATACTCAGGTCTTCATGCAGCCCTTAAGCAGGTTGTGCAGCATGTGCCACATTCTTTGCTCCAGTGGGGCAGTTTCCAGTGGCAAAGCCAGTGAGCAACAAACTGGCTCAAGCACATGCTCTGCTCCAGCTGCAGGAGCTGCAGCATAGATGCACCCTAGAACACATTCTAAACAACTGGGTTTGGGTCCAAATAATGCTGGAGTGGTTTTCTCAAAGGCTAAGTCTTTAAGAAGTCGTGGTACGGATTGAACAGATGTTCAGTACAGCTGTGTTCTTTCTGTATGTCTGCCTGCTTTGGCTCTTGAATCACTCTCTTCAGTGCCCTAACTCCCCAAAACCTTGTGCAAGCCCCAGGACATAAGCTTCTTGTAAATCTGCATAGCAGAAACGCAGGCTATGGATTCTTTTTTTTCGTAATGTCGGTGTAAGGAGATGTGATATAGAAGACTAAATATCTTACAACAATTAGTGTAACACACCATGTATTTTTTATTTCTAAATAATGTTTTCAGTGGTCTTATCCATACATACGGATCACTTCATGCCATAACATCTATGTTGTTAATTAACAAAATCTATTAATTCACTCAAAACGGTTTACTTGCTTTAGACAATAATGACCTAGGAAACTATTTTGTTAGTTAATTACTATCACTTGTGAGACGCATTACTTTAGTATCTCTTTCAGATGTTTTTCACTGAATGTAGATTTTTTTTCACAATATACAAGTACAAATAGATGAAAGAAATTTAGCAAGGTTCTGAATTGTCGCATGAGAAATGCATGGTAACTATAAAACAATAAAGTAATTTGTATTTCAGTATCATACAATTCTCATTACCCCATACTGCTGTTTTAATATTGGCAAAATACAGATAGTCCATTTAAAAGAAGTTTCTGCAACTTCATTTACTTCAAATATGTGAAAAATAACTGTGTCTAACTGTGGCTTGAATTTGATGCATGCCTGATATTCCATAGTTGACTGAGGAGGCTGAAAGATATATTGAAAATTGCACTGTCTGTGCAAATTGCAAGGTGCTGCAATATGTGACTTCTTTGAGCTGTGCCCGTCTGCCTGTTGCCAGCAGGAGTGTATTGGTTATGACCCATAACAATATATTAATGTCAGGTCATCTCCAGAAAAAAAAACCAATTTGCTAAATGTTCAAGATAGTTCTGAGACTGTATGTAACAGAGATATCTAGAGATTGTAGCTCTCAGTGCTGTTCGTGAAAACCCAGCTGTTTACTGTGATCTGCACTGACATACTCAGAATGGCTTTGACATCTGTAGCTGTGTGAGACAACTGATAGTTTCCTTATTTCTGCAGCTCTGCATTTTGTCACTCAGAATAGTAATTTATTAGACTCTCAGTTCTAGTAAGACCTACACAGCAACTACTAGCCACTTCAGTCATGTTTTACACTGAAAATACCTGCAAGCAGTCTGCAGAAATTAGCAGGTCCTTGTTTGGAATGATTGAAGTTAATGGTGTCACTTTGGATGCTTGAGTAATAAGATAATCTTCTGTAGATGTTGCATCTAGGAGAATGAGCAAAAAAAAAAGGAGATCATGTTCACACAAGCCAGAGGGGGAACGTAATTTTGTGTCAGCTGTGCTGTTTGAGCATTTGTCAAAATTTCGAATTACAGTAAAAGTGACTTAGGTACAGTTGTACAGCAGGCATTAGTGGGCAGTTACATTAGTAGTGACGCTGATAAGCACAGACATCAGGAAATACTTAGGAAAAATGGAAGGATGGCCTTATGATGCTTCTTTATTAAAAATTCCAGAGCTGAATGTGAATTGGAAGTCTCTAAGTCAATCCTATCCTGAAGGAGCTGGACCAAAGTCCAAGGCCATACGTATATAAGGACCTCATTCTGTGAACTAATCAGTCAGATCCCTGCTGGGAAAAATGGATCAAGGGATGGATTTGAATAATGCAAAGTACATCTGAACTACCAAAACACTTCTGCAGATGATTGGATGTAATTACATGGGGAAATCTGTTGGTTTGAACAGAGAGTTGACTACAAATGTAGGTCTTCAGCAAGCTCATAGCCTAAAGGAGATGAGAGTTGGGGAAAAGGAGAAGGTGTGATCATGAATCATGTCAGAAATGTAGGCAGGATCAGATCTGTGATGGTTTCAGTGCTAGGAAGAAGACATTTTAAATTAATCAAAAAGAAGAGGAAAGTGAGGGAAAGGAGTAGGATAATATTTAAAGAAAGCAGAAGGCAAAGGTGTCAGCATCTAGGAAAAAATGAAAGTGGGTAGCCTCTCACAGACGGTGATTAATTAGAAAATTAGGAGCGGATCCACCACTTCTCACAACTCTTTAGGTGTTATGAGAAAACATTACAGGGAAAATTTGCATTTCCAGCAAACAATGAATTTAATGGTAAATCCAACTGATTCTTTATGCTGTTCACTGAACTGCTTCTTCAGATGTAGTGATAAGAAGGCTGTGTTAGACCAGTACTAGGGCAAAACCATCTGGGATAAGTGCTTAGAGCCTTACTGAGGTGCCAGTGGCAAGATAGCTTGAGCTTTGCTTTTATGTATGTTAGAGGTGGTTGATAGATGTAGTTGGGGAAGAAGGGAAATAGTTTTGTCACATACAAGTTAGTCCTAAAAATGACCAGAGAAACACTTCTAGTGGAGGCTCCCTCTGGCAGTGAGTTCTGTGTGGGTTCAGGCAAATTTACTCGTCTGGAGGCATTTGGAACATGAAACTAAATGGGGAGAAGGATTAAAAAATAAAATGTGAAGCATTTGCATAAGACCTTATGTTTTCTCATCATGATTCATTGATCTTATGACCGAACTGCTGCTTTTAAAAATCCTGCTTTTCTGTTAGTTTGGGGCCCTGACTTTGAAGTATTTAAATGACAAGTTGCTCATTGTTTTGCATTTGTATTTATGTGCCATGTGGTTTTTCGCTGCTGATGTCAGTTTTGAATGGGATGTGACACCTACAGTACTCACAGCATGATTTCATTCACATTGTATTACGTGATGAAGTTGAAGGCAAAAACATGACTTGCCCAAATAGTTTTAGAAAACTGAGAGCAAGGCAGAGGATGGAATCTAAGACTCTGATTTTCATAGTGAATTGTAGACCCATGTTTTACCTATTTGCTTTATCACAATGCTAGTAGAATTTGCTTTCTGGGAGGAACTCCTTTCACACTGCTAATTGGAAAGACATTGGTCAAAACCTCAAAAACCCTCTTTGGAGTTGTTACAAGTCAAGGTGGAAAAATGTTTGGCATTTGTATGAATTTTTCATTGATAAGCTACAAGTGTTTCAGTTCCATGCACCACTAAAGGCCCCAGAAGATTTGCCCGTAGAGTTTAGGTATCATTCCTATATTGATTATTGTCTTCTGCATCTGGCAGTGTCATGAATTATTAATAAAAGATCTGCTGGTGAGTTGACTGCATTTGGGCTTTGAAAAGAATGAGAAGAAATGTGGATTAAAGCAGTGTCCCATTGAACTTTTGGTATGGCACTAGTCTGTCCTAAGTGAAATGTCTGATTGCCCCAGCACCAAGTGATCTGCATTCCTGATAGTGGGAGGATGAGTGATGGCAACAGTTTGGGCTGAGCTCACTGTCCATTCCAACCCAGCGTTTCCAGGCTTTGGTCAGTATGGTCACTAAATCACACCGATGTGCTATCACTTGCCTATTATCGCTTACTCCTTTGTGCTTTAACTTACCAGAATTACCTTTTTACTTCTCTTGGTGAAGGGTCATGACCATTTGTTTCTTACCCTGTCTCATGCATGTCATGGGTGAACTCCAGTAGGCAGCTCTGCCCCCACACAGCTGCTTGCTTGCTTTCCTCAGTGGGACAGAGGAGACAATTGAAAGGGTAAAAGTGAGAAAAGTCACAGGTTAAGATAAAGACAATTTAATAGGTAAAACAAAAGCCACATGCACACAATGCAAAACCATTCATGACTTCCCATCAGCAGCCAGATGTTCAGCTATCTCTGGGAAATCAAGGCTCTGTCACATGTAACAGTTGCTGAAGAAGACAAATACCATCATTCCAAATTCCTCCCCCACCTCCTTTCCCTAACTTTATATACTGAGCTTGATGTCATGGAATATCACTTTGGTCATTTGGGGTCAGCTGTCCCAGCTGTGTCACCTCACAATTTCTTGTTCACCTCCAGCCTGCTCACTGGTGGAATAGTGAGGGAAGCAGAAGAGGCCTTGACTGTGTAAGCACTGCTCAGCAATAACAAAAACATCCCTCTATTATCAACACAATTTTCAGCACAGATCCAAAGCATAGCCCCATACCAGCTACTATGAAGAAATTTAACTCTCTCCCAGCCAAAACCAGCACACCATATAAATCTTGGGGTATGCATAAGACATTAGGCAACAAATTGTTTCCAAAAACGAGAGAAGTTTTCTTTGGAGGGTATAACCCTTTTTGGCAGCAGAACTGGATTATGTCAGATTAAGATCACTCTGTAATCATACTGCCGTGGAGTAATGGGACCAATACAGAACTGTTATCATTATCTGCTTGTGGTCTGTTCCTGATGCTTGTCTTTCCTCTTGGCTCTCTGTATGAAGTGAAACAGCGCAATTTAGAAATACTGGCTGTTCTCATAAATTCTTACAGAAACAAGTGCTTGTGAACTAAAAATAAAATAAAGGTACTAATGAACTAAAAGTTTTTTTTTTCCCTGTGTATTAAATTTAAATTGTTAGGTTGCTACAAGTCAAATTGTTGAATATTTATAAAATGGAAATAAACAGTTCTTTACATCTCCCCCAGGTTCGTATGCTTTTACTGCTGAGATCTCAGTTGGATGGTGGTGTGATAATGATCATCCACTTGGACAAGAACTGACAAGGAAGTGGGCTGCAGAGCACAGATGAGGCTCTTTAAGTAGATAATGAGGAGATGTATGTCTCTGTTATCTTTGGGTTTTAATTACATTGGATAAATTACACCATTATATTACATTTACATACAATTGTTACATCAGTTTTAATTATCAGTTTAGTCATAGTGCTTGACATATTTTTTCTTAGTTTTTTGCATAATGAATACACGTGTCAGCATTCCACATACATGAAAATGCCTCATGCACTCAAGGTTATAGAATCATAGAATGGTAAGGTTGGAAGGGACTTCGAGGATCATCTAGTTCCAACCCCCTGACATAGGCAGGGACACCTCCCACTAGTACAGGTTACTCAAGGCCTCATCCAATCTGGCCTTGAACACCTCCAGGGAGGGAGCATCCACAACCTCCCTGGGCAACCTGTTCCAGTGCCTCACCACCCTCACTGTAAAGAACTTCCTCCTAACATCCAGTCTAAATCTCCCCTCTGCCAGTTTAAACCCATTGCCCCTTGTCCTGTCGTTGCAAGACCTTGTAAATAGTCCCTCCCCAGCCTTCTTGTAGGCCCCCTTCAGATACTGGAAGGCTACTATCAGGTCTCCTCGAAGCCTTCTCTTCTCCAGGCTGAAGAACCCCAACTCTCTCAGCCTGTCCTCGTAGGTTGTCAAAGTGCTATGAGAAAGTGAAGTCCTGGATCAGTTTCTAATTGGGACTTGAAGTTACCCTTTAGAAAGAGGCATTCAAGTGACCTCAGATGTGTGCTTTATGGCAGGCTATAAAATGGTAGAGCTCTCCTACAATATGTAGCCAAATTCCATTTTAGACAGGCTCTGTGGCTTTTCCCCTTGGACATGCGAAACATTATCTGGAAATCAGTTTGACTATGAATAAACTGGAATGTGAAGATTTCTCAGTACAGTGCAGTAAACAGGCATAACCAGTTACATTCAGCTAATCTATGGATTATGCCTGAGATTTGGCACTACATTAAAAGTTGGCAAGAGTAGCTGTTATTTGCTCGTTTGTTTCAGAGGGGAATGGGTGTGACAATGTAAAGGCTGAGACATAATGAAAGCAGATTATTTTAAAAGTACTGAACCAGAGGAAAATGAAAAGTATGTGTTTTATGTAGAGTGGTCCAGAAATTGTGTGGTCCCTGTTTTTCCACTGAAAAAACACTTATTTCTTCAGCCAACTGTGGGCGATCGTTACTTCCCATTTATTATTATGGCAAAATACTTAAGAATCATTTGAACATCAGTCACACTGGATATAAGCCAATTCAACTCCATCAGTCTCCATTACATTGTTTTTGTGTGCTGTCAGCCACGTCCACATTATGGAAGATGAAAGATGAATATCTGCCATGCATGAGTTGAACTAGCAAGGTTCCAGACCTCAAAAAAGAAACTTTTCAGCTTAGTTGGGTGTTCTGAAAGTAGAACTCCACAGTTGGCTAGTTTTTCAGAAAAAGAACTTGCCAGTTCTATTCTGTTCCTGTACCTTCAAACTCTGTAATCGGACTTTATCCTTCTAAATAAATATAAGGATACATTTTAGCTGTAGTGGGATTTTACTTTGGCTGGAAGAACCCTACATCCCATTAGTAGCTGAAAGAACTCAATGACTTAATTCTTCACCCGTTTCTATGCTTGAGACAGTTTGTCAGCTCATGCTTTAATGCGTTACTGTGATTTTTCTTGTTGCTAGGGCAGATGAACAAGCAGGGAGGAAACGGTGCTCATCTTGCCATTGTTCCTAGGCAGCATCGATCGATCAGTAGGCAAGGGAGCTCTCTTCACTCTTCAAGGATTTCTTCAAATCTGCCTTTCACTCAACCAAAGTGAAAAACAACATTCAAGTAGTGGAAAGGCACAGTATGGCTAGGGGAAAGCAGCAAGCAGCCCATTCCACAGAGAGCAGAAGTAGTTGTTAAAAAAGGAGATTATGTTAGGAGTATGTCCAGTAGGATATCTCACAGAGTCACAGAATAGTAGGGCTTGGAAGGGACCTCCAGAGATCATATAGTCCAACCCCCCTGCTAAAGCAGGTTCAACTAGAGCAGGTTGCACAGATCACATCTAGGCAGGTTTTGAAAGTCTCACGAGAAGGCAACTCCAGAAACTTACTCAAATAGTCTAATTATTTTTCTCTTAAATTTATTAGGTGATTTATTCTGGATTTGTGTCAGATAAGAATCTACTGTGCATTGTATATATATTAGCTGGTGTCTAGACTGCTTTGGTATGAAGCAAGTACTTTCTGAGTTGGGGAATGAATCACGTGGAGTAAAGCATAGAAAATATTAATGCGGTCCTGCTTCTGCACCTGGTGTGTTCATATCCTGTTGACACCAAGTCTTTGCCTTGGGTGGGTTGGGGAGAGCTGTCCTGGGCACAGGAGTTTTGCAGACCAATGCAGAGGTTACCTCAGCACCCGCCAGTTCAGTGACACCTGGCACCTGCTGTGAAGACTCTCCAAGTGAATAAAGACCTGATGACATCAGAGACAGCTTGACTGTTAACCTGTTTTTCCTCAGAGAAAAAAAAAAAAACTCAACAACAAAACCCTACGTGTCCAGGTCACAAGTTTAACCTCAGTTTTCCCCAAGGACTGTGTGAAGCTTTGAGGGAAAAATTCTTACTCAGTTATTTCACACACAGACTTGGGACATTATGCCATTACCTCTGCTCTGTCACTTGGTTCCTGAAGAGCGTAACTAACTTTTGTCTGTATTATTTATGAAGAAATTTGCAAAGCTACTTTATACCTCTGTGCAGAACCTCTATATAGTATAGTATCAGTCATACAGCGTTTATAAAGTATTGAGCACCATTGTGCATAACTTGTGTGGGGATCTGTGGAGATCTGTTGGGTTTGCAGATTTGCAAAATTTGCAAAGCACCTAATCTCATTTAATTGCTTTAAAAAGCATTCTACAGCTTACTTCAGAATCTTTGGTATTTTTATTTTTATATAGTAATTCTCATTTCAGTGCACTTTTGATAAAATCCCGTAGTAGAATCAGTTCTACTGCTGATTGTCCATTATAATACATAAAAATACAATTAATTTTTGTGAGTGTCTGGGTCTCTGTGTCTTATATATTCTGTGTAAAATAATAGATCCTATTCATATAGTGAACTGAATAGTGAAGAGGACCTCTCATTCTTGATAATCTTTGGGAAAAACTATTTCAAAATAGTTCTATGTATAGTTACACTTAGTGTAGAGAAAAGTTATTCTCTGGAAACAAAACTATGCTAGTAAAATGCTCTTCTGAAAAATAAGGAGGGCATAGGAGTGTTAGCATGTTGGATTTCTTGGGAATACCTTTTATAGTTCATAACCACTATTGATTTTAACCTTAACTAATGTTCAAATACAGACATGCCCGTAGTCTATAGAACATTAGAAGATCATGAAAGAATTGCAGAAACTTGAAAGATGTCAGTTGTTAAGAGAGTAAAAGCATATGTAAGAATAGAAAGGCCTGAGACTGAGACTGCAGCTCCATAAACAGACTATGGCACATCTTGTTCCTACCCACAAAATCCAGGAGCTAATTACCTGGCTTAATCCGGCACAAAAGAAGGGCTGTCCCAGGAAGAAATTACCTCATCCTGAGAGGTTGGAACTAGGACAAAAGTGCCTGGTCCTGAGAAAGGTGTATTTACCTTTCTCAGATTTTCCATGATGTGATAACCAGCTCGTGAGGCGGTTGGTGGTTACTGTCATCATTTTGTCTCAGTGACACAGCCATCCTCAGTTATTTTGGAAAGGCTCAGTGTTGTCCGGAATGCCACTGGGTGACCCGTGGAGCTTGCTGCTTGGGTAAGTGAGGCTTGAAGGACAGCCTACACAGTTTCCAGGGTGTAGAAAACATTAGGAAATACTGACAAAATCACTGTGTTGAAATAAACAATGTTCGCCGGCTGCTCTTTGTCTTACTTTGAAAACATTACTTTTTATGGCCGTAGATTTTCCAGTGGGAAATACTGAATGCAGTTCAGGACAAGCTTTATCTAGACTTCTTCAGGTCCTAACTCCAAGAAACTATTTGGCTGCTTGTTCATTCTAATACTAATTGCAATTAAATTCTGTTTTCTGGCAGAAAATGATCCCCTGATTTAATGCCTAGTGCTGTTTATGGTAGTGCTGTGTTAGAGATCTACATTTTTTATGAGTAAATAATTGTTGCATCATTTATATCAGTGTTTAGCATCCTAACTCAAGTATAGCATTTGTGACACATTTAATGGTGTGCAGCTATCTAAAAAGTGCTCTGTCAGAGCATACTGCAGGCATCTAGGTAGATGTAGTTCTGCTATTTATATCATAGTGTTCTGCAAATATTAACAACACTGTCCTTCAGAGTGAGCTACAACCATAAACCTGTAAAATAACTACCAACAGTTCATCTTGATAGTCTGTTGAAATTGGACTGCTCTGACGATACCCCCTTCAGGCTCACTGCCAATCTCATATTTTATCCTGAAATTCCATGAGGAGAGACTCAAAATAAACACTATACTAGCAACAACTTGCAGTGTGTTTTAACCAGTAACTAACGTTGGTTTCACTGTAGCCTCTTTGTGGCCTTCTTCATTTGAAAATCCATGAAGGTGGACATTTTGGATAAATTTTGTTCTTATTTATTCCCCCTGTTGACATTTCCCCTGTTGACTACATTTGGAACCTGAGAACTCAGTGGATGTAGCTGAGAAGATAATTGAGATATCATAGATGCTAACCTGTTATGACTAAATTATCATTGTTAGTCCCATGTTGCCAAGCACCAACAGCCTTATATAGTGCATATCTGCTTCCTTGTTTACTTTTAGGATAGAAAAATACAACTATTAGATTTGCATTTGAGTTTTCTTAGAAATGGTAAAAAAAATAATTAAAAAAAAAAAACCAACCTGCAAATTACAGGATTATTCCAGGACCCATTTCAGAGATGGTGAAATTTTTGTTCTGCAAACACTTTTTACTTTGCTACTGCTTTTGAAAACAAACTGGTCTTTAAGTCACTATTGAAGCCTAGAGGTAGATGTGATCAAAATATGCAGTCACCAAGGTCAGTATACCCTTGAATAAGAGACATTTTCTAATTTTAAACCAGTGTTTTTCAGAAAGTAGTGTGTTTCGCAAGAATAGAAGAGGTAGACTGTAGGATTGGGACAATGTGAATGCACACATATAGCTGCCAATGAAAGCAAAGCTTGCAGGTCTAATTTTAGGCTTTTCAGCCTTGATATTGTTCCTTACAACACAGTTATTTTTTGGATGATACAAAGCATCACTTTTTTCAAGTTTTATAAACTGCTTTAGAGAGCAAAAGCAAGGACAAAGCGAGTATATGTCATAGCTGAAAGCAAATCAAAGCAACTGAACTAAAGCTGAGGTTAACATTTACATGCCACTTCTGTAATGAGAGGACAGTTCTCTCAGGAAAACAATAATCTAGAGAAACATGCTATGAAACCTGGAAGAAGAGAGAAGCTACATGGTATCTAAACTGGGAACCTGAGGTGTAAGTGGGTTTGCTTCAGCCTGTTTAATTAGTTTACAGTGTGCTTAGATGCCTAATAACTTCGTCGTCTTGAACTGTCAAAATGACCCGTGCCTTTTGGAGAAGTAAGACTTGCTTATCTAACTGTCTCTGGGTGCTTGAAGCTAAATGTTATAGGTACAGTGGGGATGTTGCAGTTAATTTTTAAGGTGATATCAGATAAATGCTATTTTACTGATTCATTCATACAAAGTGAGTTTATAAAATTGTAGAAATATAATACTGTAGAAATGCTTCTATTCTTTCCTGTATATTAATTACCAAGGACTGGAGCCAGTTCGTAATAAACCATTCCCTTATGGAGGTGTCAGTAAGTCCATGGTACTAGCCTGTCAAAGATACTAAAAATTAACATAGTCCCCATTTTTTATCCAAGAGACGCTTATTAAGTGATTGAACATTTGGCGATGGCCAAACTAGGGCCAGAGAAATTGAAAAGCATAAAACTGTATGAGTTTTCTTAGTAAATCTGGACCTCAAAAAATAGCTGTTGGAAACAGTTTGGTAACTGGCTGTATTGGCAGAAAGACAATTTCTTGGAAAGTCTGTGCAAGCGCCGCTGTAACATCGAGCTGGTATTTTGTCCAACAAGTTCAACCAAGATCCGCTGCCTCCTCACTGGACTTTCCCAGCCAGGTAGTACTTAGGTTTAGGTCATGAGGATTGAAGTGCAGTTTGCCTGTAGGCTCTACAGTTGTCCCTGAAACTTGGAGAGCTACCTCAGTCTGAGCTCACTGGGTGGAATTTTTTTTCATGCCATTCTAGCTGCCTAGAAATTAAATGTTTAGTCTAAACTAATTGTGTGGGCTTTCTTTTTAGTCAAACAAGAGTAGGCATCTCCAGAGAGCAATTAATCCCACTTTACCTTGTATATATACTTTCAGGATGGGATGAATTGCCTTTTGGTGAATTGAGTGCCTGTTTCTCTCCATTGTGCACTGGAGCCTCGATGGTGAATTTAGATTAGATACTCAACTTCTAATGGCTACCACCCGAGTAGAAATGACCTGAATTAATCAAGTTCCCTACTACTGACTATATAACCCTATTCTTATTCTGTGCATGATCTGTGGATGCTGTTAGAGCAAAATAGTCTTCTCTTGGTTTTCTTTGCAGTAATTCTAAGTAATTTGGCAGTAATAGAACAGTTGGTCACTTTGTTGGCTATTGTTATTTATTGTCATTACTAATAAAAAAGCATTTTCAATCAGTTGATCTTGAGTGAACAGATTTAAGTTACAGACTGGTGGTTTGATGTCCTTCTGGACTATGGCCAAGTTTTTGGAGTCATAAGTAAGGTTAGTTCCTTTCAAATTAAAGGAAAGCAATGTTTCTTTAGAAGTTTGGAGCACAAATCCTGCAATAATTTGAAGTTTGACATCATCAAAGGGCGATCAAATTGTGGAGTAATTTTATTTGGTGGCATGCAGTAATCTGGTGTAAACTTCAAATTTGTGGTTGGTTGATTGGTTGGAGGATTGTAGTGCCTCAGGGATTTCCCATGCCTGTTGGTTGAGATATTTTTCTTTTATTTGAGCAACAGATCTGTTTGGCAAGCAAAACGGAGAAATGATTGTTCCTCTTAACCTTAAAAAAGTTTTTTTCCCCCAGATGTTCTGGAAAGTGTTTTTGAGAAGATAGTAAATTTTGAAAAGAGAATGAGCAAACTCTGACTCCAATGCCTTTTCCATTTCCCTTTTATACTTTTGCTTGGGGTAGGTTCATTTCTGCATTTGTTCTGGGAAAAACAATCAAATAAAACTAGTTCAGGCCTCCACCTAGAAACCGATGTAATGGCATGGACAGTGATCTCTGCTTCCCTGCTTATAAGTGGTTCAGTCAACACTTTACAGGGGTGAGAACGGATGTAGAATAACATGTAGAAAACAGAAGTTAAAATATTTGGTAGTTTGAATTAGCTTTTTCTACTTAAGAATATGAAAATTAATCTCATCTCAACTCCTTCCATACTTCTTCCTCTCTCCCACTTTTTTGGTGATTAGATTCACTAGGACCCTTTAGGATCTGAAAACGTGCTGCATGTCTCATTTGCTGTTACTGCTAATGAATGTAGCTGGTTCTGATTTTCCTGCCCAGAGGCAACTCCTCTCTCTTTTCTCTTTCAACCACTGTGGTGATTCTGGATAGTTCCAAGGAGTATGCATACAAACCTCTCATGTTGGCTTGCATGGAAGGAGATATCTGTATCAGTCTTGCCTTCCTCCCTGCCTCTGCATCTCACACCTGTGAATCACAGTGTTTCTCAGGTGACTGCCTTGGGTTGTTTAAGCTTTACGCAGTGCAGTTATAAGCTGTATAATTCCCTTAGCTTTATGAACTGTTTTTTAACATAAAACACTCAAATATTATGTAGTGTGCATTTAAGCATGATGAAACCTGCTCCTGATCACTCCCATTCAGAGTCTGCCTCTTCATGAGACGCTGACAGCCTTGCCAACAGCCTGGGCATCCATCCCTCTTGACTCTTTGGGAGTGGCTATGTTATCTTTGTGCCTGAAGGTGCCAGGATTGTTTAAATGTCAGTTAGATGTTGCCCAGAGGAATTTCTCTGAAGCTTAGGCAAGCCTGTCTCTTCTTTTCTGCTTATACCTTTACCATGCATGCTATGAACATATCCGCTGTCACTGCTTTGCTGATGAGAAGCCAAAAAAGGAGAAGAAAAGTGCAGATAAAATACTGTGTGTGATGTGAATTGGCATTAGGTAGGGAATTAGAGGAAAGCAGGAAGGAAGGAGGGAAGGAAAGTGAGATAAAGAGTCAGGACAAGCAGGTACAGATTCACTGGGACCAGCCCAGTGAGTGTGGTACCAAGAAGCTGAAAGTGCAGGGAAAGATTGGACAACAAGGAAGAAGGACAACTAGAGGATGAGATTCACAATCCATTTACTGTTACCTAACTGTCCACTTGAGAGCAGAGCCATGGTAATATTGTGTAGACACTCTTAAAGCTAAGCACGTCTGCATAATAAAACCAGCTTAGCCTGTATTTATTGCACGTGTCTATATACATTGGCGTTTCTCAGCAACATTGTAGCCAATAATCACTGTCACATTCCTTACCCCACTCTTAATGTGCGCCTACAGCTTGGCACTCACAGGTGCTTAAGGGTAGCATTAAAGTAAATTATTAATGTGCCTGCCCATTTTTCCAAAGAACCAAATCCCAACCTGAGTGTTTCACAGTGGCAGTGTCTGAGAAATTGTCACCTTTAAAATACTGAGAAGTGGTATCACTTAAAACAAGGCATGGATCCACAGACTATTACGAAGTTCAATGCCTGGCCTGCTTTATATGCTGGTATAATATTCTTGGAAAGTAGAGTCAAAAAAGAATTTAAGTTGTATTTTGAGCCGGAAATGCAGCAACAAAATATTTCAGAAGTGATTTGGGTAGTTGTTGAGGTGGTTAATGAGACTTCATAACAGTACTCATGTCATAGAGGCAGCTGATATACTAAACATCACCTTGACTTACTTGAATATAAATGAACCAAGGCAATTAAATAGCATCATCTACGTTAGTCAGCAGTCCAGAGCCATAGAAATGTTTATGTGTCTTTGTAGATGTGGTTTCTTCTACCAGTCTCCTTGAAGCCAACATCTTTTCTGTTCCAAGATACACACATTTTCCCACAAAATAATACAGTTTTTTATAAGTGTGAAAAGAGACATTTGATCCTTTAACCCTAAATCTATTTTTTGTCGTACACTCAATCCCCTCCCCTTTTACTTGGCCTTAGCAATAGGAAAGATGAAGGGATTTTTTCCATCATGAAAAAGCACACAGATTTCCTGAATGTCATTTGTTCTGTATTCCTTTTTGTCTTGGAGAGTAAAGAATATCACTACCAGAAGTCCGTCATGTCCAGTTCCAGAGGGGATCATGTAACAGTTTCTCTTTATACTGAATCTTTTCAGAATAATTCAGGGAAAAAGGAGAAGGAAAGAGAGGGGGGAAGTGCTACAACTATAGCCAGTTCAAACAATTCTTTGCCTTCTGGCAGCTGATAGTTTTTATATTGCATCCTCTGATTTGATTTACTAGCTGTTTCAAGCTCCTGTCAAGTGCCATAGCAGCTTTTTGAGATTAATCTGTTTCTCACTGCTGGGTTTTGGGGATTTGGGGATTTTAAAAAAAATATTGTATTCTATTTAAAAAAATTTTATTATTATGTTATTATTTTAGCCTTCATTTCCTTTAACTTTCCCCCTGTATTGTTGCATGAAGAAGAGTTAACAGCTCTACCATCTGTCTAGTTTAAAATTTGGTAGTGCTTGTTTTTGCATAGTATGGTAGAAGATAGTAGGGATAAAAACAGTTAACATGTATTTTTACAATTTAAGGAGAATGAGAAAAAATGAAATGTATTCATAAATTACTCATTTACTTGACTAGTGAAGCGAGAAAGTTTTTATATGATTCAAGATTATACTTAAGAATCAGATTTAAAACTGGCTATAAAGTGCTGCATCATGATTACATAATACTGAATATTAGGAAGATGAAATGGCAGGTGAACTTACTGGTAATAAGAGGGAAGTAATGTCTGTGGGACAAAATATGTTGATGACTGTAAATTAAATAATAGAAATGAGGAGAGGAACTGGGCATTCCTGAGGATAGATCTTTGAAATGACCTGTTCATGACAAAGAGTGGTTAAAATGGCTAGGAAATACTATGACTGAAGTAGAAAAATATTCTGCTGTATGACTATTTGGAGCATCCCATCTGTAATTATAGTCACTTGTATGATGAAGTATTTGTAAAATCATAAAAGATATAGGAAAGGGAAAAAGTTGTTCAGGAACATAGAGCATAGGTAAGGCAGAGTCTAGCTGTTTCATGACTAACGAGGAGCAGGTGAATAAGAAATAGCTATTGCTTTTCACAGTACAAGAGATAGGATCACCAATGAAATTATTGTGTAGCATTTAATTAAATTATGAAACTGGTTTCTACAGGATGTTGCGGAGACCAGGATATAAATGTGGTCAAAAAGGGATCAGACAAATTCAGGAAAGGTAATTTAATCAGTGATTATTAGACATGATAGCCTGGAGAGTCAATGGAGAGAGAACAGCACCTCCAAAGTATGACTCATACCGTCCTAGGAGAAATTACTTAGATAACTTGCTGAATTGCTATCTGGACATGACTCTGTCTGTGTTGGCCTACATGACTATCTTAGTGTAGACACCAAAATTTGAGAAAACTAAAGTCAAGTGATTTCAATCCCATTCATGTACTAAAGTATTTTGCATTTTTTTGTGACCGAAAAAGTGGTGGATGCAATTAAGTGATGAAGATGGCACTGACCATGAAATGGGGATCTTCTTCTGTCTGTCATCAAAGATAGTTTTGGTTTTTTCTGAGCAGCAGTTTAATTTGTATACTTTATTGCAGAAGTATAAGACATATGAAAGAGATTATATCATCCTCAAAGTCACTTCCAGCCCTGGAATCGTTGGAGAGAACAACAACTTATTTTTTATCATAAATGTTTTCACCTACTCATTTTCTAGCGATGACTGAAATGATCATGAGGTAATACCAAGGAAGGCAGCATTTGCTCTTTCTAGCTTTCTAGATTCCACAGATTTAAATAGTTCAGGTTAGCTGTCAGTGCAGTTGTAGCTGCTTAGTATCATGGTTAGGGATAAAATTATTTCACCCACTGCTACCTCCTGTCACCTAGGAGCAGAATTACTGTGGAAGGCACAGCTATGTGAATACTGTCCAGGGAGTTCATCCTTGCTTGTAATATCCCAACAATTCTCCCTTGACTTGAAGACATACCCTGATCAACCCTGGCAAGACCCTCAAGGTTGCCTCAGCAAGTGCAGCTCTGCTTTGACCTGAAACTGTCTTTCTGTAGTTACTTTTCTTTATCTGTCCAGCACTTCCGTAGTCAAGTTCCACGAGCCTCAACTGTTTCCTTGGATAATTCAGTAACAGACAGCCCTAAGTTAGGAAAAAAACATCCTACCCCATGAGAATTGGAGTTATTTGTCATGCTTTCCAGGGTTCATAGCCTATAATTGTGTCTTTTTCTTGTTAAAGTGGTTTTCCCAAGAGATCCTAACCTACCAGAGGGTAGGCAATGAATGAGAGCAAAATTTTATTTTCCTAGACAGCGTAATGGAAATACAGGCTAATATTTTAGTTTTTCAGTTTTGAGACCTTTGAAAAGATTTCTGAGTCAGCTTATCTGTGTTTAGCAAGCACTATTAATTGCTTTATCCTGGTGAACGATAAACTCAAGGAATTCAGGCAGCATTTTTAGTAAAGTTTGTAATCATAATCGTTTAGACATATAGTTGGGGTTTTTTCCAAGTTTTCATATTTTTATCTCCCACTGCTTTTTTACTTTTTCCTGTTGTGTTGAATGTAATATTGCTGCCTCTCCCAGAGCTTTTCCTTTATAATATTTTCCCATATGCTATACCGAAGGAATTCCACATGCACTTAAGTCCATATAAAAAATGTTGCTAGCTTTTTTTTTTTTTTTTTTTTTTTTTTTTTTNTCTAGAACTGTCCTGGAAAAAAACCCAGCATTTAAAAAAAATAACCTGAAAAGAAAATATCTCTTAAACCTGAAGGAAAAAAAAAGAACTGACACCAATAGACTGTATCTTCTGTGTTGACCTTTGCAGGTTGGGATACTGAAGTTCTCATGGATGATACGGTACTACAGATGTGTAGTTGATTGTGTAGATTGCTTCTGTTTCCTACTCTTCCCTCAGTATAGATTTTATTTTTCCTGGCTGTGGTAAATACTACTGAAATTTAGATTCTGTCTTTCTCTTATTTTTTGTCCATCTTTTATTTCACCAAAAGAAGTACATATGCACACACGTAGATTCATCTGCAAGGATATCAGTTCTATTAGCACAGCCACAGTAACCAGTTGTTACAAAAATGTATTCCAGTAGAGCTGTCATTGAAAAACAGTTGGAATCAATTGTTCCAATTATTTTTAATGTATGAAATTATGAAATTGTTCAGTCCTTTAGCATGAAAGGCTTTCTGTGCCTCCCTCTCTCCCTGTGGCTTACCTTTTCAACAGAAAGGCCATATGCTCTGATTCATGTTTGGGACTTATGGAAAGTTGTGTGTTTTACCTTGCCATCTCAGAACTACTGAACTGTGCTATGTAATCCACACTGAAACTAGAAGATACAGCTAAAAGCTTTCAGTTACTGCATAACAGATTTTCTGGTTTGTGTTTGTAATTTATTTTTCTGCTATGAGGGACATACACAAGGATTAGAAGTTTGCCATTACGGTCATGAAATAATAATGAGGTTCCTGTACTGGGGACATAGAGTCTCCTCAGAGACAGCCAGCTTTCTTTTTGCTTTGTCCTTTTCGCTCATTTTGCACTTTCTATCAATATTAATCTCCGAGTGCATTTTTTTTTTCCCACTCAATATATAACCTTGCTAGGAGCTCTGTCACCTGTAAAAATACTTACATTTTTCAAGCAAGAAAGGTTTGCAAGACTCTGTATTATACATCAGTCTGATGTCAAATAGTGGTATTACTAGTGTGCGCTACTTAACAAGGAAATAATTATTATGTGCATTACTGCTTTTTGATGATGGATTTGCCTGTGTAACAGAGATACTCTATACTGAAGAACTCAAGTTCTCAATCTGCATTAAAACCATTTCTGCGTTTCTAATTAATTGTGTACTTTATGACAGAAACTGGGTTGGAAACTCTCAAATATGACAATTGTAAAGGAGAAAGCGCAATGAATACTCCTAAATTAAGTCCTGATGGACAGGTTCAGTTTCATGCTTTGCAGCCTCGACTTTTTTGCTCCAGTGTCCATCAATTATACTAGTCAAGACCAAATAATAACTTGGAGATGAAGTATGATTTAGACCTCTCGTGCATTATTCTGTAAAATAGCAAGGGGGACGGTGTTTATGACAGGCACAAACAGGTGAGCTTAGCATCTCTGCGTTAGGCACCGTTGACATGACAGTTTACTCTGCGTGTGCTCTTTGGTGGTTCTATGTGTGCTAGCGTGAATGGATGGAAAGGGAGACTGCTTGCTGGTTAACACAGTGCAGCATGCCAACACCAGCATGTGCCTCCTCTCTGCTTTGCTAGGCAGCATCAGAGGCTAAGAAGTTCCTGATCTGTGGTGGATACATCCTTATCCAGTGGTCTCTAGATTAGCTATATTGAGTAATTAAGCAGGATGTGTACCCCAGATAGTCAGAAAATCATGGGTCAGTGTCCTGAAGATGGTGGAACTTAAAATAAAAAAGACTGTTGATATTCACTGTTCATGTTGCGTCCATTTGTATTACTGTTTTTTTAGCCATGGAGGTTGCTTCAAGCTTCACCTTATACCACTGAGGGATAGAAACTTTTTTTGTGTTTTTGAAACACTGAGGAAAGACAAGCTGGTAGTTGACTCCAGGAGATGGGAATTGAAAGGAAATCATCCTACAGCCACCTGATGAACCATGAGTCTTTGCAGGACCCTGATGTCTCCTTTCTTGACATTTGTCCTTTACAAGTGAAATTCCTTCCCTGCAGCCCTCATGTCGCAGGCCTTTTTAAGCTGGATCAGAGATAACTTATTTTCTGCTCAACCTTCATGTGCACAACAAAACTGTACTCCTACCACCAGTGGGGAATGAGGGAAAGTAGACCTTTTTCACAGACTCCAGAGGCAGAGCATATAGGTACAGGGTTGATGAATTAATTTAGGTGAGCAGGATTTCTTTGTGATGTCTTTTTTCTGTTACCAGCACTTAACTGTTTTGTTAGACTGAAATTAGCTGTCAGAATTAGGTGAGCGAAATCTCATGCAGCTGATTTGGCTATTTAAGCAGAGGTGGCTAGTGCCATCTGAAAGGCCCTAAGGTGTTTGAGACATCCACATGTAGCTAGCAGAAACTAACACGAGGACCAACCGGGACGCGTTGCGACTAGGCAGCTGAGTTGACCTGAGTGGCCCAAGGCAAATAGCTGGATACTTACAAAGGCATCTTGTCCTCTGGTTGCTGTGAAATGGTCACCAACCTGCCTGCTTTGAGCTAGACTCAAGGAACTGAAGTAACATTACTTCAAATGAACCATCAAACCACTCTTAAGTAAAATTATTGCATTTCCTAAAACCCATAAAGTGTCACGGAAAAAATTTGCATCTCATAGCAATGCAGTGAAGGAATTTATTTTTGTTTGAAAATTCTACCTTAAGAAAGTATTTTGAAGTTTTCTTTGTGGGGTTTTTTTTTTTTGGTTTTTTTTTTTTTTTTTTTTTTTGATAGAGCTGGTCAAATGTTAAGTACATTTTTCCTGTTCAAGCTGCTTACATGATTCATTTGCTCACTTGATTGTATGAGTAATATTTATTTTTGACCACTCCTCGATGTCCAGCTCAGAAGTGTAAAGCCATTGATTTAATTCTGCAGAATTATGATTCATCTTCTCAGTAATGTATTTCCTCTGCATTTAATCATGCTTCGTCTGAAGCAGTCACAAGGGATGGTTCTGATGATACATTTATAATGAATTTGGGGTGAGCGTTGCACCAATGGACCACCAGCTGCAATGGTGTAAGCACTTTATTTTTTTTACTTAAAAGGTTTTTAGTAAAATAAAAAGCTGTAATCTGCTTTCCTGCTAACCACTTCTGTTAATATCTGTCATAATATAGTCGTGTGGCTTTTAATAATGTAGTTGTTTAGCACATAGGTCAAAATCATCAGTTGAAATCAGCTTATTCAGAGCCATCACAGATGAGCGTGCAAAAGCAATCTAAGTCCAGAGTCCTTTTTCATACAGAAATTCAGTGGAAGAAAAAGATTTATAGTTTATCTGTATATATGTGCTAGTTTGAGGCTAATTGGAATATTTTAATAGAGAAAATTACACTATAGGCTGTGAAAGGAAGACATGGTGATGTCCACTCATAGGCTTGCTGAGATGTTTAAGAGAAGAAAACCAAAGCATAGATAAGTCAGTCTGTCTCTCTCTGGGGGCACAGCATCTCGGGCGGTCTAGCTTCTGGCTCCTCTTTGCCAATTAATCTTCACTAACCACTTTTCTTCTAACCCCTTTGGCCGATCCTCCAAGTTCACCTTGCATGTAAGGCAAACTTTGGGGTAAGGTATAGGGGTGGGGAGAAGATGGAAGGGTGGTTGGGAGCCCTTCCTGGGATCTCTGATTTCTNTATTATATTTATTTTTAGACCATATGTTGATATCCCTACTCTGTGCTTTACTCCCTCCCTTGCCAATAATAATTGTCATCAAAGAACACAGGAGCATCAATAAGGTAAAAAAGAGACCATATCACTGCTTTGTGTTGGGACACCTGAAAGTATCTAGGCACTGATCTTCCTTCCATTAATCCCAGCAGAGATTAGAGGAGGACCATACAGTGCTCACCATACCTGCTTCTCCTGCTGAGTCCAGAGCAATGAGACAGTGTCTTGCACTCTTGGACATGGCTGGTAGAGAGTCTCTGCTGGTTAAAGAGAGAGCTGAATATTAGAAATGGGTTGGAGAAGACCAAACTTTAATGTAGCATTTAGATGTGCCGAGTGAAATTTCTTGCAAAAGAATATATAATAATAATAACCAAAAAATACTCTTTTCATTTTTTTGAGGCTAAGAACTGTCTTTCTTTGGCTAAGAACTAAGGCAAAAGCAGAGTATGACGAGGGTGTACTTAAATAATCTTGAGCAGCTCAATTTCCACAGTTGAGCTACTTAGGCTATAATGGTTTAGGAAGACCTGAAATAGTTATGAAACAACTGCCTGTGTTTGGTACACCAGCGTACTATACTTACAATGTCATTACTCATACCTGAGTATAGATTGTGATACATCAGAATAACAATCAGGTTGGCAAATCTCTGTGCTTCCTAGTGAGATCAGGAATGGCAAGGTAGGAGTTTTCTTGCTTTGCTTGAACCACTTAGAAACCCAGATTCAGTTCCAAACAAGTTTACAAGACTGTGTCTACCAGTGCAGAAAGAGATACTTGTTGAAGGTGATTCATTCTGTCTTAAAATAAGCATGCATGTATTCATCTTGCCTCTTTCAGATATCTCTTGCTGCATGGGGTGAATCACTCTGAAATTCCTGGCCGTCTTCATTGGCTGCAGAAGGACTAAAGACAACTGACTTTTGAAACAGCTAAAATTTGATGTGATTAATCCACCTTTGCAGAAAAGTAGGACAGTATCAAGAGATGTGACAAACAGTATGGATAGAAGTGAAGAGTGAAGTCTGGGACATTAATTAAAGGCCAATGATTTATGAATCAGAGATGTGGTCCTAAAAAGGCACATGATGGGCTCAAAGTCAAATAAAAATGAGGCTGGACAGTGAGCAGTAAATGTAGCTCTTCATAAGCATACCAATTTGGAGAATTTGGTTTTGCACATACCAAACACGAGAGTAGGGTAAAATTTCAAACGTAAGAGTACAATAAAATTTCAAACTTAACATAAAGCAAACTGGTAGCAAATAAGAAGACCTACTGCCATGCAAGTGGAGAGAATGCATATATTACATTTTTATAAACAGTTACCATGGAGTAAAAGAATATTTATTTTCAAACAAGCAAAAAGGAGTTGAATATATGTAAATGTGGTGAAGATGATGGCTAAAGTTTAAAACACCTTACATTCAAGCATGAACCATCAGTAACATCTCAAAGAAAAGCAGAATTTTAGCAGTATCTAGCAATGGACACAGTTTCTGTGTTTCAGGCAGAGGAAGTGTTCATGTAGTTTGGCATAATAAAACTAAATGGGTGCTTGCAGTCTATGGAAAATGTTGTCCCGTAGTCCCAGAATCCCTTGTCAACCCTTCCCCCAGAATGAAATGTTAGAGCAACTATGCCGGAAGAGGTGGAATAGTGCATAGTGGACTGATCTCTGAAATATCTAAAGTTATATAAACTGCTCTTATGAAAGGCAAGGCTTGGAAAGTGATCATCAGTGCATGTAACTTTTTCCAGTGGTTACTCTGAAGAGGTGATGCCCAGGAGATTACAGTTTCTTTGTTAATGTATCAAGGCCTCTCATAAGGGAAAAAAGGACTTTTGGAAACCCTGTGCTAGAATAAAACATCGGGTAAAGCAATCAAAGAGTGTTGTATTGGTATAAAGTATATAGCAATCTTGTCACAGCAGTCAGGTCTCTGATAGTGGAGCATTCTGGAAAATCAGGTGATCAGAATTATATTCAGCGTGTGCATTGTTACAGTAAATACTCTGCATACATTTTAAGATGATTATCTACAACACTAGAAGTGAAGAAAAGACATAGTTCAGTGTGCAAAAATGAGACTTCTTCCTCACCTCACACCTTGTTTTTACTTACCATAGTCGATAGAAGCTGAGCCAAAATGAAACTATGGCAGCAGATACACTTAAGTGTTTGACACTCAGCATTAACAAGCATATTGTTCTCAGAAGTGAATCACTAAATTCTTTAGAGCATATAGGTCACCAAATTCTGTCGAAATACTGGAGAAGTGGGTATGAAAGAAAAAAAAAAAAGAAGAAGAAAATCCAAACAAGTTAGAGTTATGGTATGCAGCAAATGCAAATAATGGAGGTAAAGAAGCAAAATTTTTCTTAAGGACCACTGATCATGCAAAGCCTGGGAAATCTGAGCACTTGGGGCTTGGTGAACAAGACACTAAAGTCTGCTTTATGCAATGTACGTCTTCCTGTGTAAACTTGTAAAGGAGGAAAGCCAACTATGGCATGTTGTAAGCAGTTTCTCAATCCAAATGAGAAGAGGGGGCTAAAATGAGATGCTGCAATATACTTCATACTATCTTGCAGGTTAGTGTATACTGAAGCTGCCAGCTTCAGCATCAAGCTTTGTGACCCACAAGGATGCATCAACAGTGGAACTACTGGTGTTGCCCTTGAATTTCATGTAAAAAATGTAGATAACTCCCTTTTTGTTTTATTCCAGACACAACAGAAAACAAACCCACACTTATAAGATGTAAATCCATTTTTTTCCTTCCTAGTCACCTAGAGAAAAAAAACCCCTACATACCAGTTGTTATGTTAGAGCATCCTCCTGCACAGCTTTTTTACCCTTGCAAATGTTTTTTATTGCTTGAATCTAATTGAATATCCATCTTATTTCAAATAAAATTTAAAAGTACATCTCTCTTCTTTTGCTTAAACCTCTTCTCTCCATTTAGTATTAAATTCAGTTGGATAATTGCATTCCTTAATGTCATTACTCCCTCTTTTTTCCCCATTGCTTTTACATGGAGAGATTACAGGCATGAATCTCATCTTTGGTAAAGTAATCTGCAATCACTGGATTTATTCCAGTTTTTGTTGCACTGTAATACAAATCAGAATCTAGCCTGTTTGCTTCACCTGCAGATCGAAGATTTTGTTACGAGCAGCACATTGTAACTGTTTCTAAATTTAGCACAACCACACATGCATTCTTACATTTTACTGATGGAATTCCCATTATTCTGGGGTGGGAAGCATAAGTTTGATTTAAAACTGAAAATAGGGCCCCAATTTTTGTGTGAAGTAAAGAGCTGGTAGTTCAGGGTGGGGTTTGCTCCTTAGTGGGGGAAACATATTCCTGGGGCTGCTGGTCTGTTCTCTGGACCTTGACATACACCAATACGAAAGTGTACTAACTCTACATACACCTGATAACCAATTTCTCCCAAAATTCCTACTGAAAAGAACGTGCTTAGTTCTTGAGCTACAGAACCACACAAGTTGGCGGACACCTGCCAAAGACTGTGTAGTGCGTGGCTCAGCAGAGTCAGCTAGAGTAGGTCCACTGAGATCAGAATTACCTAGCCCCATTTGACTTTCACTGTATCTAGTACTCTCTAACCCTGGTGTTTCTGCTGATATCTAGGGTGATGCTTCTTGCCTGATTTTTCTCATCTTTCATATAAACCACCCTTACTGAAAGGCCACAATAAGGTCTCCTTAGAGGCTTCTCTTCACCAGGCTAAACAACCAGTCTTTCCTCATAGTACAAGTGTTCCAGCCCTATGGTATTTTTTTAATGATTATTTTCATTTCAAGCCTGTCAGCATCCCTTTGGATGGCATCTCTTCTCTAAAGAGCTTCACTGCTCTGTTTGGTGTCATCTGCTATTGAACAACTGCAGCTGGACAAGGTCATTTTAGTTGTAGCCTTCATTAATTGTTTGGATGGGAAAATTCCTCTTTTCCATACATGCAGTTCCCTTGGTACTTATTGCCATGAGGCTTTTGGTATGAGATTGTTGGGGTGTTTGTGTGTAAAAGACAGGCTACAGCTCCATCTATCTTATCCTGAAGAAAAGAGACATCTGTGTGACTTGTTATCGTGCCTTTATGCTGATATTAGCAGAGAAAAGACAGTGTTAGAACTAGTGTAAGGAGAAAACAGCAACAGTAGGAGTTGTCAGAAGTTAAGAGTTATTATCAGCACACAGCTGGAAATATGATAAACAGCCTGCTTAAAAATAACACAAAAAATATTCTGTTATTGGAGATTATAGATATAGTTCTCTGCTTTCCCCAGCATTTAATTGTTTGGGCTTTTGTTACTCTAAACATATATGTATGTTGGAGCCTACAAAGTGATTATGGTACCGTTTACAGATCTGTCTTACATCAAACATTGCAAAGATGCCCACCACTCTTGCCTGCTCAGTGCCTGGATTTCACATGTAGTCTCCAGGAGACAGCACCATGTTCCTGTGGGAGTTTGTGGGTTGGGAGTGGGCAAAGGGGTGGGGATGAACCACAGCTTTGTTTCCAACCTAATGAATGCCTGCCAGCACAGCTGAGCTGGCAGAGTGTTGTCCGTTGCTTCTGGCACGGTCCACACAACTCATTCTCGTATCTCAGAGCCAGGGAAGAATGAGAAAAGTATGCACCACTCAAGGGAACTCATTTAATGCACAGGACTCATGAGGCTGCAGAGATTGACTTACTCCCTTCAGCTCATTCAGGATTACTAGGAAAACAAGTGTGAACAAGGCAGATGTCATTGGAACCAAAAGATACTTAAATGAGCTTGCATAGCCCTCCCTGTTCAGTTAGATGCCTGTGCTTAGGGACATAAAGCAAATCTCTCTGCACTCCTGCTGTGGATACCAGAAGTTAGGTGGTACTACTGCCCCATTTCCCCCTGACTGTTTAACAGAATCACTGAGTTTGAAGGGCCCCTCCAGAGATGCTGAAGTCCAGCCATCTGCTGAAGCAGGGTCAGCTAGAGATGATTGCTTAGAGCTCTGGTCCAGCTGGATTTTTTTCATTACAAATACGAGATCTTTGGCAGCATTCAGTTTACTCTTCCTTAGGAACAACCAAAAATACTTGTTTGTGCTTGGTCCCTTTGAACATTGAGCACTTGTTGAGGAAGCCAAAGGGGGATGGAGAGGAGATGAAAGAGGAAGCAGGTGGGAATAGAGCTGTGTTAGCAACAGTTTGGGGATATTTTGAAATTGTTAAACAGCAAACAAGTTTCCGTAAGTCATGTTTTGCTGTTGAACTTTAACTTTTTTTTCCCCTTAGGTCTTTAATAAAATTTTGGCTTATGAACTTGTGTTCACACTGGCAGTTTAGTACTGGCAAACTAAGTGGGAAAGGCAGACCTGATAAACCCGTGCAGGGATTGCTGTAAAGTAGCCCAAGAAAAAAAACCCCTTACCATTGGCCAGGAAGTGTTTGGATAATGGTTGCGTGGAGAGTGGAGGTCTTTTCAAACAGTATAAGCATGTGATAGCATTGCTGGAAAGATACTGAACAAAAGGTATAAACAAGGAAAAAGTGTCTTAAAACCAGGTATGATCTTAAAACTGGAGGAACTATCTTCCTCTTCCTGCTTGTGACCTAATGCCCATTATCTCCAAAGCTCCCAGTAAATTGCATAAAGTCACTTTGCTAAGCCATGCTGCTGAGTCATTTTAGAATAACTGCCAGCTGCTGCTACATCCCTTTCCTACTTCTTCCTCTAGCTGGCATGAACCTACTCAGGTTTAGTGGTGCAAAGAGCAGGCAGATACATCCTTAGATTGTCCCTGCCTGCTGCTGAAAGAGCCCTGACTGCATCAGGTTGCAGATAAAATTCCATCTTTTAAATATGACCCTCCTATGGACCTGTAAAAGCAGCAATTAAGGTGTTACTTAATGAAGTGCTGAAGCACCACTATACCAAGCATTTCTGAAAAGCTTGTTTCTCTGGGTAGCCAATAGCCTCTTCACAGCATTTCACCTAAGAGAATATGTTTTTAAACTCAGCCTTTATTGCTGTTGCTACTCGTGGCACAACATTAGACTTCTAGTGTTTTTCTTGATCTCTAATTTGAATTGTGATGCCCTTGCTAATATTAATAAGCACTCTCCTGCCAGAACCATCTAATTGGGAACAAATGTGACACCTTTACTGATGTTAAGTGCCACCCACGTACCTGGTTCCTTGTTTATCGTCAATCTCTCTCCCGTGATGGTTTGCAGTTGAAGAATTTTGCTTTTTTATGTTTAAGCTTTTATTGTTATTCTTCTCATGATTTTTGACAATCAGAAAACACCACAGAAGATGAATAATAGTCCTTAGATTATCACATTGCATGGCTGGAAGCAGGGAAGTTGGAAGCAAATTTATATTTTAAAAGAATAAAATCTACTAAACAAAGAAATGCTTGCGTAGTGACCTTTCCTCCTCTTGAAAACTTTGTGATTGTGCAGCTGTTCTCTCCTGTCTTTTCCTAATGCATATTCATGGATTTTTGGAAGGAAAAAATTGTATTTGGAAAACTATGATTATAAGTTAATTAAAAATAGTTTTCATTTTAAAAAATTAAATGTGTTGGCAGTGGTGTACTCGTTGCTAATGGGCAATTGTACTTTTTCAATAATAATGAGAGATTCAGTGAAACTCTAGAACATGTTAGAATATGATTAACTAGATAATCTATGTATTTGAGTATTTATTCCCAAAGCCAGAAGTGTGAGTTTATATTTGATAATTATATGAGACTCTTGAACTTTCTTGCAGATTTTAATTCAATTCCATAAGAAAAGAACTTTAAAATGAGAAGAAAGAATGAGTACCTCTAATTACAGGAAGGCATTGTGACTGGCTGGGTCACCTTGTTCAGTCCCTCATCTCAGAAATTGATGGATTATGCACCATACTCTGCTGGAGCAGCAAGTTATGGAATCAGAATCATAGGAAGGTCCGGGCTGGATGTGGCCTCCAAAGGTCATCTAGTCCAACCCCGCGCTGCAGTCAGCAGCCCAGATCAGACTGCCCAGAGCCCTCCAGAGCCTCACCTTGAGTATCTCCAGGGATGGGGCCGCAACCACCTCCCTGAGCAGCCTCTTCCAGTGTTTCACCATCCTTGTAGTAAAGAACCTGTTTCTAACATCCAGTCTAAATCTACTTTTCTCTAGTTTGAAGTTGTTACTCCTTGTCCTGTCACCACAGGCCTTTGTAAAAATAGGACTGCAGAATTCGTCAATCCCAAATTGTGCCTTCCTTAAATAGTGGTTTTGTTCTGTGGAAAAAAAAGTAGTTTCTGAAAGTGTTTATCAAATCACATCTGTGGTTTTCATTTTCTAGAAGATAGTATAGAGTGAGCTATGTCAGGGATACATTTGATACATACTGCACAGTCTATGGCAAAAGAAGCAGCTGGCTGAAACTAGGGGCCTGTATCACAGAGGCAGAAAACTGCTGTCTCGTTTCTCTGATCTGATGACAGAATATGTTTTCCCAATTCTTTATTTGTGTGTTCCTATATACATGCAGACCTGCTTCTTTTTCTGTAGTTTTTATATCCACTCTACTGAAAACAACATAGCCAACTTTGAAAGATGGTGCTGAGAATTCACAGTTCTCTTTCCACTTCTGTGTAATGCCAGGTCTAAGGGCTGTAAAACAACACGGTAAACAGATAGGAGGGTTTCTTTGCAGAAAGTGCGTCAGTCAAAACCATCCATTTTTTTGCCCATTGAAAATGCTCTTTTTCATGTCCACGTGTCATTGAGTTAAATACTGATGGGGATAAGAATCCAAGTGAAAAGAGTCAAGTGAAAGTACACGTAGCTAAATTGAGAGAGACAGAAGCTGCCCTATGAATCTACCTGAGGTAGTTACTATAATTGCTGAGAATCTTTAAGGGCCCTCTGAGTCCTAGGCAAAGCACCTTATGGCTCCAAAGTTCAACATAGTTTAAAGGTGGAATGAAAGGAAAAAATGAACAGGACCCTTAAAGATTAAAACAAATAAACCAGTCTGCTGTTTCACTTAAAAGCCATCTGAGCTGGAGCTGGAGATACACTGTACTGTGTTAATATACTTCAGTCTCCATGGGATTGTACCAACTTAGATCAATGTCATACATGAGAAGTTGAAGAATAAAAAGATAAGGCTGGGGTGATTGTTCTAAATGCTATAAATTGCAAACCAGTTGTTTAGTCAAAATGGCCAATTTCTGGACATCTGTGTGTACAATTAGATCTGTGGCAATTGGTGGAAAGATTGAACTCTCCCATAGTAGAATCATAGACCTGTTTCAGTTTAAGATCATCGAGTCCAACCATTATCTAACTCTACCAAGTCTGGTGCCAAACCATGTTAGCACTACATCTATACATTTTTTGAACACTTCCAGGGATGGTGATTTTACCACCCACATAGGAAGCCTGTTCCAGTGTTGGATAAGCCTTTCAGTGAAGAAGTTTTTTTCTGATACTTAATTTAAACCTCCCCTGGTGGAATTTGAAGACATTTACTCTCACCCTATTTCTTGTTACTAGGGAAAAGAAACCATCAGCCACTTCTACAGCCTTCTTTCAGGTAGTTGTAGAGAGCAATAAAGTCTCCCCTGAGCCTCATTTCTCCATAATAAAGAACTCCAGTTCCCTCAGGTGCTCCTCCTAAGACCCCTTTACCAGATCCTTCACCAGCTTCCCTGTTCTTCTCTGGACCCATTCCAGGACATCTTATGTTTCTGGTAGTGAGAGCCTGAAATTTGTGCTGGGTTTACCAAAATGTGTGGATGGGACCTTGACAAACCTTCAAAGTAAGCATAGAGCATGCAGTGTGCCGCTTCTGATAAACACCTGTGTAAGTCCTTGCAGCAGGTTCTTGTAGTTCAGAGAAGATGCAGGGCCTCTAGCAAGAAAGTGTAACAGAGGGTTGTGGTCAATGGCTCAATGACCCAATGGAGACCAGGGAGAAGTTCCTGAGACCAGTGTTGTTTAACATATTTGTTAGAGATACAGACAGTGGGATCGAGGTGCAGCCTCAGCGAGTGTGTGGATGACGCCAAGCTGTGTGGTCCAGTTGGCATGCTGAAGGAAAGGGATGCTATCCAGAGGAATGTGGGAAGGCTTGAGAGGTGGGTCCAAGACAACCTTGTGAAGTCCAACAGGGCCAAGTGCAAGATCCTGCACCCCAGTCAGGGCAATCCCAACCACAGTTACTGGCTGGGCAAGGAGTGGGTCAAGAAGGGGTGACAGTGAAAAACTCAACATGAGCCAGCAATGTGCACTTGTAGCCCACAAGGCGGACTGTGTTGTATTATGGACTGCATCAAAAGAAACATGACCAAGAGGAGGTGATACTACTCCTCTGCTCTGCTCAGGAAAAGAAGAGTGATGAACTACTGGAGCAGGTCCAGAGGAGTGCCACAAAGATGATCTGAGGCCTGGGACTGTGGGAGAGGATAAGAACAGACTGGAGAGAACCATGGCCAAAGGGGAGAGGGGTCATGAGGTGTTTCAGGAAGACAGCTAGTGCCAATGGTATGGCAATATATTTACCACAGACAAAGCAGGAGAAATGCTTAATTTTGATCTTTCTTGAAGAAAATTCCCATAAAGGAAGTTCTGTATTGATTCATTGGAAAAAAGCAAAGTACATCCTTCTGAGGAGAAAAAAAACTTCACCTGCAAAACAGGAGATGCCAAAAGCAATGGAGTAATATCAGGAATGAGCGGTGATATGGACTAGAAATCAGTGCATTCAGTGACCTGCTGTAGTTAAAGACAGATGCTATTCTGGAAGATATAAATGGAAATGCTAAGCTAGGCTCAGGAAAGAAATTATTCACCGCTTTGCAGTGCTGTGCTGGACAAGTTAAGTACTTTCTGTCATCTGATTAAAAAAAACCTAACTGAAAGACATCTGTCAGGAAGCAAACTGTAGTAGAATTGGAAAAAGTTAAAGAACAGGATTTCTCAAAAGTTCTCTCAAAGGCTGTCTTTGGTAAAATGCCAAGGGACCTGGAAATACCTCAAAGGACCAACATGAGTAGCACTGAAATGACTGCATTTATCTATACACACATGCACATTTTGTGTTTCTGTATGGTTTATGTTTAATATGTATTCAAAATGTGCATAAAGTAGTGGGTATCTCCAGAGTTAACTATATTTCTTCTAACTCCATATTAGATAATAAGCAGTCTATTTTGTATCAACTGTGCAACTCTTAAGTGTATATACTAAAATGTGTACATATGTGTATATATACATTTATATGTGTGTATATATAACAGTTGCAGTTATTTTTTCATTTTTTTGTTGATACATCATGTGGACTCTTGCATTGCTTGTTCCAAGCAGATCATCTAGTGATATATGTTGCAAACCTGTCTGTTCACAGCCTTGTGAGGAATAGCTGTTAACTGGGTGTCGTATCAGAAGAGGTTTTCAGGACAAAGATAAAGAAGAATTTTGTTGACATCCCTGAATCTGTGAAAAAAAAATAAAATTAAATTCAAGGAAAAAGGAAAATTATCTTTTTCAGCCTTAATGAAAAGAAAAACTAGGAATTACCTGATCTGAAGGCAAATGAACAGTCTGTCTCTGGGCCTGAAGACTTCACCATTTTCATCCTGTAATATTCAAACATAGCTTAGATTTCTGTCTACTAATGAGGGTGTGAAGTTGCATTTGACTGAAAACACAAAACAAGTGATAGGTTGAACCTTTGTTGCTAATTCCAGTTTAAAATGTTCACAGCAACTTGGCTAATTGTGTTAATTTATTTCTTCTTAAGGCAGAATGGGGAAACAGAATAGCAAGCTCGCCCCTGAGGTGATGGAGGATCTGGTGAAGAGTACGGAGTTCAATGAACATGAGCTAAAACAGTGGTACAAAGGATTTCTAAAGGACTGTCCAAGTGGTAGACTGAACCTCGAGGAGTTTCAGCAGCTCTACGTAAAAGTAAGTTATTTATTACATTCCTTTTATTTAACTCTACGAAAGATTGCAAAGTTATGTAAAGCAAACATATGATTAAGAGCTGCCACTCATCTAAACTAAGAAATGCCTTTGCATGGAAAAGCCATAGTGAAGGCCAGGAGATAAATGGGAAGTGCTACCCTCATCGCACCAGTGACTCATATAGCCACAGTGACCAGAACCAAAAGTTTCGAAAAAAGCTGTGATTTATCCACGAGAAATACATTCTCAGCACTCTGCCATTTGTGGACCTTTTTCACCTTCAAAGAGGGGTTGTAGTCCTGTTCAACCAACAGCACTGTACCTATACAATGCCACTGGAATATAAATGGTGTGGTTGCTGGACCTGCTCATATGAAAGGCTGTCCTTTAGATTTCTAAAAAAGTGGTGAAGTTTCATGACAATATGTGCTGTAGATAAATTATACACTGTGCACAAAGGATTTCTTTCTCTAAATTTTAAGTGTTGCTTTTTTTTCTTTTTTTGCCCCCTACTCTTTGCCCTCCTCAAATAGAAGCCAAAACCTAGGCTGTTAGGTTTATTTTCTTCTTATTTGTTATTATTTTATCAAGATCAATGTAGCCTTTTCCTTATATTTGTTATGAATTTATTCTCTAACAGGAAGAGCATGGGGGCAGCATAAGAAGTGTATTCATGTTACAAAGATAATTATGTTTTAATTCAGAATCGAGTGTCTGCCTAAAGGTCAGAGACTTCAAAGTAATTTTAATTAGGAAAAATACTGAATGGCGATGATGAACAGTAGGATCAGGACATTCATAAATACAATGTGAATCTGAATAAAACTGAAAAAACCTTTCAAATGTAAGTAGTTAATATTGAGCACACTGAAAATTTCTACAAGCAAATGGGACTGTCTTTTCCCTTAAGTGCATGCCACAGTCTTTTCCTAAATTTCTTCAGCGTTGAACCAGATCACTCGGAAAATTACTACCTAACCCCTTTTTCCTTTTAACGAATGATCTAACAAAAACTGCCAACTCCACCTTCCATAAATAAGCTTCTGTCTTCATATTTTATTATTTATGACTCAAGATGTTACCTCGCAATCCTTTTCGTAAGAAACCACAAACTTTGTAATAACTGTTATTTTCAGATGAAAGACTTTTTACTGCCTCAGGTTTTGTGCTTGTTAGTGACTGCTATTTTACAGTTCCATTTTAAGTGGTACTCAGTGCACATCCAACAAGATCAGGCATCTAATAATTTCTCATACATATTTCTGTGGAAAGTAATTGGTCTTTACAAAATACGGGTTCCTAATAAAGTATGTCAGCTGTATCACTCTTTAGAAATAATTATTTTCTTCTTGGCAAATCACAGTAAAAACTTTTTTTTTTTTTTTAAATTGTTTGTGTGGGAACGGTCTCGTCCAAAAAAAAAAACCAAAAACCCTTGAAACTGTTAGGACTTCTTACATTCAAAGAAATATTTGAAGTGTTCACAGGTACTTTTACCCTGAAATGTTGGACTAGATGATCCTTCCAACCTGATATTCTATGTATCTATGAAAATATTAAAAAAAAAATACTCATGACAAAATACCACAGAGTAATTTATTATCATGTTTACAAAAATGGTATTGCAAAACATAACATAAAGAACAGAGCAGTATTTTGCTTTCAAAACTTGGAGACAGCTACTACAAAAGCTGCAATATCTGACTTTTAGTTTTATGGCCTCATATATTTTTAGGTATTGTCTCCCATCTTTTGGTAGTTCTGGGGTTTGATATTGCTCTGTATTGCTACTGTCATATATTTAGTCCAGTTTATTGTCATCCTATGTATAAAGTTTATATACAGAGTGAAATACTAATTTTGCAGAAGAGAAATACTATTAGCTGTAGTAAATCCAGAGCTTTGCTTCTCCTTCTGTCACAGAAATGCTTGTAAAATAATGGCCCTGGGCTCTCTGAGGAGCTAATTGAGTGTTGGCTTTGGTGGCGACTTCTATGTAGGACGTTCTGTCCACCCCAGCTGCTGGCTGCAGACACAACTCCAGATAGAGAATTTGATCTTTCCAGGAGAGCTACCAGCAGGAGACTCAAATCTTTATGATTACATTTACAGCATTTCAGTTCCTTTGATGCATATTCAGGGTGAAAATGCATGCAGCATGTATTGGTATTCCTCTGCATGAACTTATAGTTGGGAGAGATGACATTTATCTTGTGGTTAGAACTGGAGTTTATTGAAGATTTCCATAAATTAATATATTGCAAAAGAAATACATGACTTAGCTTCAGTTCAGATTTATGTGTTCTTAATGTGACACTGGTTTTTGGTTTATGAGAGTTGTGGGGTGCACTTTCATGTGTATTAATTAAAGAGTATTGGTCATCTAAGATGGAAAGAAAGCTCTTGTTTTCTTTTACTCACACACAGTAGAACATATCTTCAGGTTAAAGAGCAAAAATATTTCAGATTTTATCCCGAGCAATATTTGCCAGTAAATTTCCTGATTGTCTCTACTTCTCATAATTACAGAGTGGTGTGCACAGAAACTGCTTTTTTTTTTTTTTTTTT
>VWZE01022415.1:103652-117511 GCA_013396675.1 Eubucco bourcierii
TTTTGATGCTGGGATCACACCTAATTTACTGCTGTATCTAGTGGATGCTGATAGGCTAGAACTGGTCTAAAGTAAAACGTCCGGAACATGTGCGATGTGGATGTCAGGTCCTAATAACAATTCTTCCACTCTATCTATTTGTATCAATTGTACTGTACTGTTTGCTAATGTAGATGAAGACTATATTGACTAAAGAGAGAATTACTCTAGCTTGGCTTGGAAGCCTTTGGTATTGAAGTTTCCATTATGAATACAAATCATAAAGTGCTTAAAATAAATAGCAGTTATACAAAAGGACTCTGCAGAAAGAAAAAAAATATGTGCAGCACTTTTAGTGCAGTTGTCTTTAAAAATGTTTAGTAAAGAACATCTCTGTTAAATAAGCAGCTAATAGGAAGAATATATACTGTATACTGTTGCATATTTAGCATTGTTTGCAATCTGTCAAGTTCATTAAAAATATTGCTAGGTTTTTTGGTGGATAGATTTTCTTTCTTTCTTTCTTTCTTTCTTTCTTTCTTTCTTTCTTTCTTTCTTTCTTTCTTTCTTTCTTTCTTTCTTTCTTTCTTTCTTTCTTCTTTCTTCCTGTCTTTCTTTCTTTCTTTCTTTCTTTCTTTCTTTCTTTCTTTCTTTCTTTCTTTCTTTCTTTCTTTCTTTCTTTCTTTCTTTTTCTTTCTTCTTTCTTCCTTTCTTTCTTTCTTTTTCTTTCTTCTTTCTTCCTGTCTTTCTTCTTTCTTCCTGTCTTCCTGTCTTTCTTTCTTTCTGTCTTTCTTATCCAGAATCTCTGGTGAGATATTAGGGCTCAGGTTTCCCTTCATGATACTGAGTGATGTGAACACTT
Source organism: Eubucco bourcierii (assembly GCA_013396675.1). Classification (NCBI taxonomy): domain Eukaryota; kingdom Metazoa; phylum Chordata; class Aves; order Piciformes; family Ramphastidae; genus Eubucco; species Eubucco bourcierii. The sequence continues at coordinate 104,494 of VWZE01022415.1, forward strand.
CAGCAGTTTCTAAAGTAATTTATTTAAGAATTACTCACATAGTGTAAACCCTGAGCCACAATAAGGCCTTACATGCTGAAACCCCAACTTAGCTTGTCCTGACAGTCTGCACAGAGTATGCAATGGATAGAATTTATGGGTACCATTCTAGGGAAGCTGAAACTCAACCCAGCAACATATTTACATGTTTGCAGCAGTATGTTGTAAACAAATCTTTCAGTGCAAAACCACAAGGTGAAGCTCAGGGTGGGGATTTGTATTGAAATTCTGCATTTCTCCGGGTATGTGCATCTGGTTTTATATGGGATTTGCGTCTTTCAAGCCTCTCCTGCATCTAGGATGTTAGAAGTCAAAGCCAAATGGAGTGACTGTAGTTTTTTTGTCTCTTAAGTAACAAGCGTAATGTGAATATTTGATCTTTACCACAGTGGTTTATGTGCTTATTGAGCTGTAGGAAACTATGTCCCTGTAAAGAGTTTGAATCTGCGCTGCTCACTGTCTCATTGCTCCACCTGTGATGAGTTATGCCCTTCTGGGCTGCTAGCAATATTCCAATTAACCTTTTTTTTCTGCAGGAAATAGTGATAAGTAGCATTGGATAGGATAGAACCTACAGTTTTCCATCTTCAGAGAGAATATCCTAACCATTAAGCTTAATCCTTGCTTGCTTGCTTCATTTTCCTTTTCTCTATCCTAAAAAGTCCTTAATTCCTTTATGTTACATCAAATACCATTAGCGTTGTGAGGAGAGAGTTGAAAGATTTTTTTTAATGACACAAAAGTGGCATTGAAATAAAATACACCAGTAAAACATTGTAGACTGTTGATATCACTCTGTAGGGTTTACTTTGGTCTAGAGGGCCAAACACTTTCCTTCAACTCTTTTGAGTTCACTGGGTTTAGAGGAATATGCCCTAGAGTGTGTAAGTGTGCATAATCAGTGCTAACGTTCACAGGAATTATGCATGTTTATTAAGTGGAAAATAGGCTTCTGCATTGTGATACTTGTTGGAACTGGGTCACTGAACATGAGGAGCATATTCTCTGGATTAGTATCAGAAACAAACATCAAGGCTCCTTTAACTGGAAGGTAGGGTTGAGAGCAGTCATGCTAAGATGCTGACATTAAATAAAGCAATTTACTTTGTGAATTTATTGCACATCTATTATTTAGCCATGTTTTGGAGTTTTATAAATAATGTTTAAATGATGTTTAAATGGAGAATAAAATAGCAATACTATTGGATTAATTACAATCACGTGATTTGTCATATTTTTGGCTTCTATCTCACATTTCCTGCTTGAAGGAGACTGATTTCTGGTCCCTCATTTTAATATGTGTAGAACAAAAGAATCTCAGCAATCTATTGAAATTTAAATGGGTGTATTTGCAGCCTCTTTTTCTCTATCCAGATTTTCAAGACAGACTAGCATCTTTCTAAAGATGGCACAGACCTCCTCAAAATGTTAGGTTAGAGCTGCATTTCAGTCTTTCGGTGGCTGTGAAAAAGTGTGATAACAGAACAGCACAGCTGTGTTTACAGATGTGCCTAACAGAGATGCAGTGGCACTAGCAGAAACTGATTTTCCTGAGATCTGCTCTTCTAACTGGAAGAACTGTGCTGGTTTTATGAGCGTGTTTTGCCCAGTTATGTTCTCCTTACAGAAGTAATTTTTAGGTGTGTTAGACCAATGTTGGGTATATTATATCTAATATAATTTATGTATTTTGGTGCATACTATCAATCCTATCTTGCTAAAGAATGACAACATATTTTGAATACATGCAAATTATAAAAAATATGCATGTATCTGCCTAGACAATTACTGTAGCCCATGCTGTTGATGCCTTGCAGAAGATCACATCGCGAGTGCTAGCAGTCTATCTGGACAGTATACAGTATGTTTGTTGGATACACAACCTGCATTTTAAGTGCAATATAGGAAACATCATCTGTTATATGCTTGAACAAGTTAACAGTACTGCTGTGTTAACTCAATTTTTAAGATTGATATGGAATAATAAAAAAACTATTGTTAGGTTAGAAACAATTAGAAATGGCATTACATGCAGACAAGCAAAAGTAGCTATGATCCAGGGACATTACCAGATGACTCCGTAAAAAGTGAGACCTATGTAGATAGACATATAGAGCCTTGAAAGAAAGGACAGTAAGATTGTTGGCATCAGTGGAAGTTTTGCTGTGAGGGAGTGTTGTAGAACAATCTGTGAGTCAAAGATCCTTAATGCATTCCTTAAGCACTTAATAGCAGTCTGTTCATTGGAGACAATTAGAGTAAAATCGTTAGAAACAAATGGTCCTAAAGAGTGAAAAAAAACCTTTCACCAGAAGTGCAGTGAAAGTTCCTGTGAAAGGAAAATTAATATAGCAGGATCCAAAAAGCAGTATGCTGAAAATCAAATGTGTTTGTGGTCCAACATTACCACAGGGGAGTAATTTTCAGGATGAAGTATGTTTAGTGCCCCAAAACTGCGTTAAGTTTGGTTTCTGATAACTTTAAAAACAAAAAGATGACAATTAACTTTTCATACAGGACTTGGTTAAAAAATAAAAATACAAAATAGTTACAATCTTTTGCCATTCTTCCTCCTCCTCTTTCTTCTTATAAGCATGAATAGGCAGGTGCTGTGCCAAAAATGCACATCTACTAGAACACCACACAACAGGCTTAATATATGTTTCAAACAAGCAAAGATTGTGCTGCATGAATTATAAAACAAAGGACCGAATGTTTCTTACATTCTTACATAAAACTGAATAGCCCCTGAAGGCAGTGTTAACTTTGAAGCTGACTTTGAATGACTTGAGGAAGAGGAAGTAACATGCCTTTCTGCAGCATTTCTGTCTCTGTCCTGATCCCATAATGGCTGGACTTAAAGTCATGTTAGAGAATACACTTTAAAACCTGATTTAGTAAAGAGAGCAACCATGAAGACCATAAAAGATGAGCAACCATATAAAAAATTCAAATACAGTAAATAACTATGGATTCTCAAATAAGCTGCAAAGTGAAATGGAAACAGTAATTTTCAAAACAGGACCAGCATGATGGGTAGTGAGCTGTTCTGAAAATATAGCTGTAAATCACAACATCAGATAGTAAGAGCTTTTAACAATGTGGAATGGAGTCAGTTTAGATTGAAATTCTAATCTCACTGATGCTAATGGGAGTTTTCATTCCTGATCCTTGTTTAAGCCCTCAGGACTGCACTGAGCTCCTGAATTTGTTTATCATCATAGGACCCACATCCTATAGTGCAAGGTCCATTAATGTCCAATCCTACAAGCAGGATTTAGAGTCTGGAGAGCTCTTCTTACCACGTGTGAAAAACATAAACATTGCTAGCTTTCATTTAAAGGCAGTGATTATTTAAAAACTAAACCTCTGTGGATGAGTGGTGAGAGTAAGTGTCCTGAAGTTAGCAGAAAAATGGTTTCAGAGGCAAAGGATGAATCCTTTTCTTTCTGCAGCATTAGCTAGTGTCTAATTTTAAAGACTAAAAAAAATTTTTTTTTCCCTTCTGTTGCAGAGCACATAATGGCCCATATCCTCCAGACAGTCTCAGGAGACTCTAAATCTAGAAAACGAGGAAGTCAGACAATTCTAAGAGATGAAATCTAAATAGCTAAATCTTAATTGCTTCAAATAGCAGCTTGTGGAGTGTCAAGATTGGTGGGATGAGTCTTCTTGATGTTTGAACAATTCAGTAACATGCTGACACCCTCTCTGTGAGAGGCAAGATTGGTGGTCACATAATGCATTTGACTGTCCAAATGCATCTCCAGGGCTTACAGAGTCAGCAGATGCATGGGGATGTGAAGTTTAGTCCAGACCTCTGATAATTACTGAGTATTGAATAGTTCTGTAATTCCGTGGTTATGGTGGTTCTTGGAGGTGCTGTAAACTACCATCAAGTCTAAAACATTGAAGAGAGTATGTAGAGCCAGGGCAAGATGATCCATCCTGGAATGCTTCAAAATCTCAGCATGTACATGCATACCCTAGTTTCCAACAGATCTGATAAAAGAATCCAGACTGGGGAAATTTTCCAAGGATAACATGCAAATTACTTTTTTTTTTTTTTTTTTTAAGGAAGTTCACCAGTTCCCAAAACTGTCATGCATTTTTAGGAGCTTTTGTGCCTTTACAGCTCACCTTTGCTCTATGTTAGATTCCTCAGAGAAATCACAATGATGAGTTTGGGATACTGTAATTATTGCTGCAGCGAAACGCTGAATTCATTAATACAGTTATGATTTCTCTGAAGGGTAACACAGAAGGAGTGGTGCAGCTTGGATGGACACAACCATTGTTAATGTGAAGTGCCAAAGACCTCAAAGAAGGAAAAAAAAAACAAAACAAAACCAAACCAAGCTCAGCAAACCATCAGTGGCAGGTCTCATAGCTGTTATGGTATTCGGTCTGCTGTTTGTTGCAACGAATTTTACCATTGCTGGGTAGTCCTCAGAGCTGTTGTCAAGACGAAGCAGTGATTCGTAACATTTATCCGTACAGTTAAGTGTTTGCAATTATTTTTCCTCCTGAAACATCAAATTTCCTAGTCCCTTCATCCCTCCTCAGTGCTTCCTTTATCATCACAAGAAAGGACATTCACAAAACTGGTGGAAACTCTTAAGGAGGGACAGTGAGAGGATGAAGTGATGATGCTCCCTTCTCTTCCAGTCTAAATAGAAAAACCATGAATGAACATATGAAGTCTACATTATGTATGGATGGTTGAAATAAAAAAAAAATTAAAAAAAAAAAAAAGTTGGAACCACTTGCTTGAGATCTTTGGCAATATCAGAGTTGAAATTATTAAATGGGTCAAAATAAAAATCGCCTTTGTTTTATGTTCTGAAGTGAAGGCTGTTTTTTTTTCTTTTTTCCTACAAAATGGCTTGAGAATGACTTCCTGAAGTCATTCAAGTACATCATGACCTTTTTGCCCAGCCTTTAATTGAGTGTCTACTCTAGGTCTACACTGTAATATACGTTCAACAGCTAAAGTGTAGACCATGTCTAGGTGGAAACCTACTTTGATTTGGAAACCTGGATCATCCTAAAACTTCCTCTGAATGCTTGTATGCATATGGTTTGTTAGTTGAAACAAGGTGATCTAGGTATTTTAGGGACTTCAGTTTGTCACGTTTCTTTAACTATAAACGTTTCTGTTTGTTTAAGCTATTAAAAAAGCTGTTTGATATTACAGGGGTCTGAAAGGAGCCTTTGAAACTGGGGCATTTAATTTCAACACTGGAGTAAACTAATATGATTTAAAGTATTTTATTTTGAAGCACTCAAGTGCTTTCCTCTGGTATCAAAGTCTGCTTCCAGTATCTCTTTTGTGCACAAGGCCTGGAGTTGAAAACAGCAGTCTTGCTATTTTAAAGGTATAGATGGGAACTTGTGCTCTGAACCAAGTTTTTTCATCCTAGTTCATCTCTGACCTCAGTGAGCTTCGCATTCCTCCATTCCTTCTGGAGGACTCATTAGTCCTTCAGAAAACTAAATTACTAAATTATTTTGTTGATACATACTTCTGGAGCTTCCCAAATGGACAGCTCTCAAAAACTATAGCAGGGTATGAGTACTCCAAAACTTAAAGGAGTCCAATTAGTCTGGACCATCGTTCTCACAGCCATTCATTGAGTTTCAGCCTGCTCCATCTGCATGTGGTACTTTGAGATGTCAAATCACTATTAGCACTGCAGTGTATGCTGCTGCGGGTTGCTGTAGCTGTGCAGGAAATGAAACTTCAGGTGCTTTTTCAGGGTTCTGTGGTATGGAAAGGCATCTAGGAGTTTGTTTAGTTACTAAGTTAAATGCAGTTCTTATTATCATGTAGACATTAGTTGGGATTCCAGTCAGGTGTCTACTAATCATAGTCTGAACATTTCCAGTACCTTGGGATATCAGCTTTCTTTTTCCTCAATGAGAGTAAATTTCCATCTTTTCATGTTTAATTAAGGCTCACAGGAATAGACTATTTGCACTTACAAACCTTTTGATTGCTAAATTGAGATGACTTGCCGCTACTTGGCATGAGAATTAGCTAGCTATCTTAATTTTACATTCAACTGCAAACAAAGCAAAATGAGAAAAACATACGGTTTGGAAGATAAAGTAATCGACACAAGGAAACTCGGGCTGGAGAAAATTTTGCCATTTTGCTGAAATACATAGGAAACATTCTCAGAAGAGCTTGGTGTCAAATCCGCTTGTGTAAGAAGCTGTGAAGTTTGGCCCAGAACTGAATATACCACTTTAAATAGAATCTCCCTGTAGAATAACGGTATAAAGAGAAGTGTAAATCGACACTACAGTTCACCTCAAAACTAATCCCATGTTAACAAAATTATTTATTAAAAACCCAAAATTCTTAGCTTGTTAATTCAAGTAAGTTTTTATATGGACCTTGTCCACAGCTTTCAATAGAGGTATATTAAATTAGAAGACTTATTTCTATATGCTTGTGTCTACTACTATTAGTAAGGATAAATCCTAGAAGCTGTTATCCCTTACTAAGCAATTACACACCTGTATGCATACTCATGACTTTTCACAGCTTTTTTTGACACATATTCACTGATTTACGCCTCCCTGTCAAACTGATCAGACTAGGAGATGGTTAAAGCCCTATTCTAAGATACATTAGTGTTGGCTTGTGTGGTTCCTGCCCCTGGTGCTAATACCAGATACACACCAACTGATGAAAAGGAGCAGTTCTTGAATTTATTTTTGTGTTCACAGGCTTTGGCTGCCACTGCTTCTTGTGTCCATGTTGAATAGATCTGTATCCCTCTTCCGAATATCTTTTTGGTATTGGAAACGCTTCTAATTGTGTTCGTGTTAATTAATGTGTCAATTACAGTGCCTAATTTTATAATATGTATTGGTGCAGATAATTATGTAATTAAACCATGTAACTGAAATGATGGAGCTGTCCAAGAACAAACCAATTAAACCAAGAAATTGTGCTGTGAAATTGTTACGGGATACCACATGTACAGCCTGTAGGTGACGTCAGGAGATGTCCTCCCTCTTAGCATGGATCTGTTTTCACCAGAATTAACTCTAGCCAATTGCCTTTCAGCCAACTGCTAAACACAGGTAGCTGAAAGGTGATGCTCTTTGGATGTGGTCCCAGAGAAATGTCCTTAGTTCCCTTCAGAGTCTCACAACCCACACACATGCCTTAGCCTTGTTGGAAAGGATGCAGTTGTTCCTTTCACTAAATCACTACTTCCCACTTTTCCCTCTCACAGACACTGGAAGCACATTGGCATGTTGAGTGTTGTACTCTGTATACTACATTAACACTCCTAACTTCATTTGTATAAAACACATTTCATTTCCTTGAGGGGTTCAGGTTCTGCATGTGAGTAAAAAGCACCTTTGGCACATTGACTTTAATGTTACATGTGGGATGATGAACTTGGTACAAACATTGGATACATACATTAAAGTTCTCTCAGTTTCTTGATCAGCACAAGCCACTTAGATGGTAATCCAACACTCTTAAATTCATAATTGCTTAGTGGTGACCACATCCTAAAGGGTTCCTGAAGGAACACAGTCATAACATTTCATGTATATCAAAAGCCACACGAAGATACAGCTGATTATCGGTATGCAGTGTGCAGTAAAATACTGCATAGGTAATTTTCACCTTATATTTTCTGTTGCTCATTTGTGCAGAACAAGGGATGTCTCAGTAGTTCACTTGTTACTGTAGGAAGTCCTAATTCCCAACATTTTACTTCTCAAAATACAGCATAGCATCCATGCTTGACATTTGTTTGATTGTTTGGTTGTTTTTAAAATAGAAACATCCTGGAAAAAAGTGTGTTTTCTGAGTAGCAATGTTTTCCTTAATAGACAGCTAACAAATTGTGGTTAAAGTCTAGAACAGCCCTTTGAAGGATGTCTGATGGTTGCTAGTTTCTTTTTTTTTTTTTTGAGTTGGCAGAAATGGTGGTATATAAAATACAATTCTGAAAATGGGAGGTTATGATACTAATAGTCATATTTAATTGTAGGACTGCTATGTTAATCTTGGCTTGAAGAGGCAATTATTTATCTATCAATTAGTTCTTGCTACAGTTAAATACAATATACGACAAGGGAAGCCAAATAAATTAGTGGCCATGTGTTAGATTTGCAGACTCCATGCCACAAATTAGCCCCAATAGTGTATTAGTCTATCCGCTCATTTATTTTTAAGGTTCCTTTCCCCTGGAGTTTTTCTATAGAGCAGGAAAATGGTGGTTAATGGGCCTGATGTTATTTTCACAGAGACATCAATTCTGGGCTTATTCTAATGTACAGCCTAGAGTAGAGAGAATAAGGACAGTTTCTGCTTTTGTCTGTCTACTACCCTGAGGTGTCTTTGAAGCATAAAATATCATTAAAGAGAGTACCTGCTCTAAAACAACATGTAAAGGAACCCTATTTTCACTCTCATAAAATTAAGTTGCTCATACAGAAAATCACCAGCAGGTCCAGGGCAATAGAACTGAGTGAAAAAAATACTGCTAACAAAAGATAAAGGATGGCCTTTGTATTCAGAAGTTTCTTTGAAAGAGATGTACCTCTTTGTTACCTTTTTGTAAGAATAATGACATTTTGTCAAAGAAATCAAATTGGTTTCCAAAGGCTGAATTTAACACATTCAATATAAAAATTACATCAGCACATGCCCAAAATTATTAAAGACTTGAAAATGAATCATTTGGCACACAAAATTCTAGCAGCCATCCTATGGATGCAGACTATCAGTGGAAAATTAGCTCTTGAGCTCTATCCAGTGGGCAATTGTCAGTGTGAGACAAAAAAACGTCATTCTGGCTATCCAAGGGTGGAATTTTTCCTGCACAGGCACAATAAATAGTTTGTGCTAGCAGTAAAGACTCTGCCAAATCAACCTATCTGAATATAAATTATGTTGTGCTCCAGAACAGTTAATCCCTATGAAAACATTATCCCTGCATTATTGCCAATAGTACTTGCCTTCAGGCAGTTTTCAGTTATTTGTTTCCATCTCCTATACATGTGCCCATTGCTCTTTATTTCCATGTGATTGTTCATCTCAATCATTTTCTTTGCTCTCATCTATTCTGGGCTCGTGTGCATGCATTTCACATATTGCCAGAATACTTTGGGCTATATTTAAGTTTCTAGATTCATAGAAATACTATTCTACGCATAATGCTGTGAAGGCAAGTATGCAATCCTTAGAAGACCACTGATTTCTGTGTGGTGGCCTCTGTCACTCTGAAGTACACCCGAGGCCAAGAACACTTTTAACCTTTTCTCCTTCTATCTCTAGAGTAACAGCCTGGAATGATATAAAAAAATGCATAAAAATCCTGCATGTGTGTAGTGTGACTGAGTTCATGGAGCTTGCTGGGTGAAGAAGGCTTTCTCAGGTTTTTTCATCTGCAGATTGGTGCAATAGCCAGTTCAGGGACAGCTGACATCTCATTACTGTGCAGGCATCTCAGAGATAAAAGAACAAGAAGGGGGAAAAAGCTTGCTTTACTAGAAGAGCAATCACCAGTCACTGTGTAGATCATTACTGCATTACGAAAGTAATCCTAACAGTGCACAAGTGACATGTATATTGAAGTGGAAGCATTGCAGTGCAGGGGTAAGAGCTTGACCAAAAAGAGAGTACATTTTTGGGTATAATCCATGATAACTTTCAGCCAACCGAGTCCTAGGCTGCATCAAGAGAAGCGTGGCCAGCAGGGCAAGGGAGGGGATTCTGCCACTTTACTCTGCTCTCGTCAGACCCCACCTGGAGTACTGTGTGCAGTTCTGGAACCCTCAGCACAGGAAGGACATGGAAGTGTTGGAGCGGGTCCAGAGGAGGGCCACAAAGATGATCAGAGGGCTGGAGCAGCTCTGCTATGAGGACAGGCTGAGAGAGTTGGGGCTCTTCAGCCTGGAGAAGAGAAGGCTTTGAGGGGACCTGATAGTAGCCTTCCTGTATCTGAAGGGGGCCTACAGGAAGGCTGGGGAAGGATTATTTACAAGGTCCTGCAATGACAGGACAAGGGGCAATGGGCTTAAACTGGCAGAGGGGAGATTTAGACTAGATGTTAGGAGGAAGTTCTTTGCAGTGAGGGTGGTGAGGCATTGGAACAGGTTGCCCAGGGAGGTGGTGGCTGCTCCCTCCCTGGATGTGTTCAAGGCCAGATTGGATGAGGCCTTGAGTAACCTGTACTAGTGGGAGGTGTCCCTGCCTATGGTAGGGGGTTGGAACTAGATGATCCTTGAGGTCCCTTCCAACCTTACCATTCTATGATAACTTATAAATGCACTTCCTGTGTTTGTTGTATTAGGGCCTTCATTCTCACTATCACTGAGTAAATTCACAGAATGCAATATAAGAAGAAAGCAGATGTTTTCTTTCTCAAGATGCAAAGTGCTGTCCTTCCTGGAGTGGGACAGAAGATACAACCTTGGCATCTCCAAACTCCTACACAATCCTACACATGCAGAGTCTTCAGTTACATCCCCAACTTTTTCTTAACCATAATGCAATTCTAAGCTAGTTCATCCCCTTTCTCCATTCCAAGGGCACTTGCTAGATGAGTTGTGAAGCGTGATGTGATGCCTGCACCTTTGTCCTTCTCCAGCTTTTGAATTTCTGCAATTCTGCCATATTGAGCAATGTGACTTCAGTATAATGAGAAGCTTGCTGGTAATTGTGTTCATTCAGCCTATGATGTGGTTTTAGTGATTTTGGTTTAATTTATTTCTCCCTTTACCTTAAGAAAAGGTCATCAGAAGGCCAGGCCTACCTTATATGCAAAAGAGGACTGTATAGCTGAAAACATTTCTAAACTAGGAGTCTCCAAGTGCTGGCAAGGTTATGCATAGCAAAGCAAAATGAGTGGGCATAGCTGAGTGTTCATTAATCACTGATCATTATCTAGGCAATCTATTCCATGTTTAAGTTTATACATCTGTAAGAAAATACATGGTTCTGAGAGGAACTGTGATACAGTCTTTGAGTATGGTTGCAAATTAACATCTTGAAAAGCCACAAGCAAGTAATCTTTACCAAGCTCATCCTGAAATGACAAATGCAGTATCTGGATGTGCACAAGAGAAGATGCTAGTGTGGGTCCTTCTGGGAACTCCCCATTCAAACCATTTTGGTCTTTTTTCAGGTCATTGGCCAAACAAATCAGATTACCACCTCTGTTTGCCCAGATGTTCTTTCTAGTGTCATGAGGCAAGTACAGTCAAAATACTATCTACAACTAGCACAAGGACTGTATCACAGTATCACCAAGGTTGGAAGAGACCTCAAAGATCATCAAGTCCAACCCAAAGTTGTTTTGGCAACTTGCTGCAGAAAAGAAGCTGTATTATGGTAAACCACTATTGAGGGCATTTGATGGTGATTTCCTTCTCAAATAGGCAGATGAACTGAGTAACATGTCCAGCCATGGTTTGGATAAACAGGTAATAGGTGGCAACCTAGAATACTGAGTAGTGCTCTGGTTGGTTTCTGGATTGCAATTAATCTTGCTATTAATCTTACTTGATATTATCAGATCTTTTTACTTCTTTGATTCTTTTTCCAGTAGCTTTCAGTAATAGATTGTCATATTTATTTTGGTTTCATAAGACTACTTGTCTTTCTTACCTTCTGCTGGATCCGCTGTGCATACATTAGTACCATTAGGTCTATACAACATAATTAAAATAGAAAAAAAATCACAAATGCTCTACTTTCAGATAAAAGAAACTACCTGAGATATTTTTCTAATTTATCATTCAGTTGATTATGGCCTTATAAGGAAGCTTCTTGCGAAAAATGATCCAGCTGTAGTTGGTGAGACATAGAAACAGGTTGCCCAGGGTGGTTGTGGCTGCTCCCTCTCTGGAGGTGTTCAAGGCCAGGCTGGGCAAGGCCTTGAGTGCCCTGTACTAGTGGGAGGTGTCCCTGCCTATGGCAGGGGGTTGGAACTAGATGATCCTTGAGGTCCCTTCCAACCTTACCATTCTGTGAGTCTATGATTAACTCTTAGAAATTTGCAGTGAGAGTAGCTGTTATAATAGAGCCAGGAGGAAGTTCAAATGTTGTATGACGCTTTTGTACAATAAAATGGGTTTTGTCTGCACAGACCTTGACAATTCCAGTATCTTAGAAGAAGCATGTGAGACTATGTTATTACTAGTGAGCAAAGGAATCTCCAGTGAGTGAATCACATCCTTAAAAGACAAATGCATGTGAGAGATGGCAGAAACCATTTTTTGAAGGAATCTATCTGTTTTTATCTAAAGGGTGCCAGTGAACTGCCAGAAGGCTCAAACTGGGAAGAGGAATCCAGATACTGGTACAAGGTGGTTGAGAGAGAAAAAAAAATTACATAAGAAATTAAAAATTAATACAAATTACACGATATCACAACGTGGTTTGGAACATATAAGAATGTTTTATGTCAAGATCTCATATTGTTTTGTTAGCAATAGATTTGCTAAGATAATAGATAAGCTCACTTCACATACTCTTATTATTGTTGCTAAAATCAAGCATCTGGTGTGGTCATTGACAAGATAAAAGTCCTCTGAGCACTGATATCACAGTATCACAGTATCACCAAGCTCAGAAGAGACCTCAAAGATCATCAAGTCCAACCCTTTACCACAGACCTCAAGACTAGACCATGGCACCAAGTCTAAACCTGCCTTGAACACCTCCAGGGACGGTGACTCCACCACCTCCCTGGGCAGCCCATTCCAGTAGCCAATGACTCTCTCAGTGAAGAACTTTCTCCTCACCTCGAACCTAAACTTCCCCTGGCACAGCTTGAGACTGTGTCCTCTTGTTCTGGTGCTGGTTGCCTGAGAGAAGAAGGTAACTTCCCCCTGGCTACAACCACCCTTCAGGTAGTTGTAGACAGCAATAAGGTCCCCCCTGAGCCTCCTCTTCTCCAGGCTAAACAATCCCAGCTCCCTCAGCCTCTCTTCA
>VWZE01022417.1:5878-16966 GCA_013396675.1 Eubucco bourcierii
TTGGAACTAGATGATCCTTGATGTCACTTCCAACCTTACCATTCTATGATTCTATGATATTTGTGAAATGACATCAAGTTATTGAGTCTCCTAATCCTCAGTGCCATACATCAAAAGCATCCTAGGAGCTGATGAGCAGACACAGTCTGTCAGTTATTCTGTCTTTTGCTGCCATAACTTAAACAGATGCCTTACAGAAGGCCCGCTTTGACAGGGAAATCACTGTATCCAAGACAACAGAAGCATGCTTGCAAGTCTGGTTCTGGGAATGTAAATCATACAGCATCTACATCTCAAATGCAATAAATACCATCACAGTAAAATTCTCTGTGATCTAACTATGCTTCCTAGACATTATGAAAGGACTATCAAGTGCTAAACACTTCAGTGCTGTGAGCTCTGAGCAGTTCTATGCTAGTAAACCACAGCAAAGAAAAGGATGCAGGTTGCACACCTGTGTTTTCCAAGTTTCATGAAACACTGTGTCATAAGATGATGTTTTTTGCTTTTACATTGAATCAGGGGACAATGATTTTCACAATGATTGCTACTAGAAATGGTGTGCCCAGTAGATGAGATATATAAACAGTGGGTGAGGATTTTAGGCCTTAAAAGCACATTTTATGGATCTGAATTTTTATTACAGATAAAGGACAACTGCCATATCATTCAGGTTTACAAATATAAAACTTCTCTGTGTAATTAAAACATATCTTTCCAATTATAAAAGTAAAAAAAATTGGCACATAAGCTTTTTCCAAATGCTTTAACAGTGCAGTAACAACAGCAGTGCAGGAAGAATTTGATTACTGGAATCAGATATTTTGCCCAAAGCCTGCCTCAGTGGAACTTTATTTCAGGAACTGAATCATCATTTCCCAAGTACTGTAATTTTATGCTGTAATAAACGTTCAAGTTGTAAATATGATTTCTGGGGGAAAAAAAGCTGGTTTAATGTTACTTAAAACATTTACTTTTTTCACACTTAATACCTTTTTTAAAAAATCACAGCCAAAACAAAAGTCAGTAAATTCAGCTCCTGTATGGTTATGTCATTGTGCTGCCTCCATGAGTAACAATCAGCTGTAAAGAAGCAAAACCAGTAGAAGTGTAAAGTGATCATATTAAGGCCTATCACTTATTTATTTCTGCCATTATTCAAGATCTATGAATTTTTTTAAGTTTATAAGATTTATTGTGTGTAGTGATTTAAAATAGATTCTCCTAGTCCCTGTAACATAGGTCTTCAGCCAAACTGTGTCTCATTAGTGCAAATATTACAATGCTAGTATCAGTCAGCACTCAGTAAATGATGCCTGTTTAAACACCTTGTTCTTCCTGGCCACTTAGCTTTTGAATGTGGTTAATTCTTCTGGCCCTGTAGATAGGCTCTAGTCTTGAGGTCTGTGGTGACGGGTTGGACTTGATGATCTTTGAGGTCTCTTCCAACCCTGGTGATACTGTGATACTGTGATATTCCACATCAGGATATGTCCACTAGTAGTTGTTCTATCACATGTAAAATCTGACCTCTTTCAAAGTCAGCAATATCTGTCACAAAACAGAGTGCCATCACTTCTCAGCTTGTGCAAATTCCCTGAAGGGGGCAGTTGGTGCTGTAAAGTGAATATTCACTGCCCCAGTGATATGTGCAGACATAAGATTTGTACCATGGCTCCCCAGAGAGCTCAAGGAAAACAGTGGTGCCATAACCCAGCTAGCTAGCTGACTGGGAAATCATCAAGACCCACTAACTTCATAGCCAGGCCTCTATCCTAGCCTTCTGTGACCTAAAGCGACAACCCAGCCATTTAGTGATCAATTCTCCAAGATGTGTCTTGATTGATTTCTCCTGACTGAAATCCTCTGCGGCTGAAATTCCTCTATGGACAGATGCAGTATGCCCTCCCTCACTGTCAGTGCCCTAGTGACAGTAAGCAGTGCTTCTTTCTGCAGAATAGCATAGCATTAAATTGTATTATGATGTGATATTAATAATTGGTTATGAATTATGATTGTTAATATTTGTGTGACTAATTTTTTTATTAATAATATTCCAAAATTCAGGAAAATTCCCTGATATTATTTGGATTTTCTGTCGACAGGAAATAGTTGCACAAAGGCTATTTAGGAACAGAGAATTAAACAGTTTAAACAATCAGAACTTGGAAAATAGGAATGCAAAACCAGGAAAATTCTAACTATGTTACAGAGGCTTAACATCAGCTCTAGCATATGTACTCACAACGCCTTGGTCCCTGAGTAAGTTTCCCATACAAGAAAGCTTCCAAGACTCATGATAATGATCCCACAGGAAAATACAAAATATTCCAGGTAGAGGGGAAAAGAGCAGAGAGCTGAGTTGCAGCCAAGCCAGGCAGTGTAAGCCACAAACATGTGGCCACAGCGATTCCCAGTTAAAGAACCGCTAAGGGGTGCTGCTCCCTGAGGAGGTCAAGGCAATGCAGTCAGGAAAGGCTTGTAGGAAAGGTAGCAATGCAGGAAAGGCAGTTTCTACATCACCCCCCATTAAATAGACCATTTTGAAAATTAAACTGGCCAATAGGCATTAGTATCATTGTTCTGCCTAATGAATTCAAAGCTTGGTGCCTCGTGTGACCACGTCAGCACATTGAGGGGCTTCACCAGACACCTGACATGTGGTGCCAAGCTCCTAGCCTCAAGGCTTTGTTTTGCTCAATCTACTACAACTCCTGGACCCACAACAGGAGGAGGAGAGCAAGGGTTTAAACCAACCTGGCAGGACTTATGCCCTACCAGGACACCTTCCTCTTCCTGATCACCTGTCTGGATTATCAACCCCAGGGCAATACACTCTCTTGGCTTTTATGTGACCCGTTTTGAGGCTTCGCTTTAAACCAGAACTCCAGCCTGAGTTACCATGAAGAACAGAGGGCCACCAATGTCATACAGCACTGTCATCTCCAGCATTGCCAAGTTATGTGGTTATTATTCCATGCCACACAGCAACTCTTTCAGAGCACCATCGCAGTCAAAAAGCTAAAGGGACACCTAATTTAAGATTCTTATGAAGTTTTAAATATTAGACAATGATGGAGATATCAAAACCTCAGAACAGCCACCAGAAAACACAGATTTAAGTAGCTGCAGGGAGAAAGGTCGTAATTAAATATGGTACTGAAAGTAGCAATTTGGTGTCCATTTGTGGATTGAGTTCTCAGAGCACTGATTTAAGCACAGCATTTATTTTTGCTCTTCAAGTTCACACTAATCCAGCACAGTGCCCTCAAAACCAACCAGATTCATCATGCACCCGAATCTGGATATATGTTGTCTAAGCTCTGTAGAGAATCAGGATTTTTTAAAAAGAAAATACTCTTAGGGCATGTTAAAGAAAGTGACTTGACAATAATTTTGGGCAATAAGTATGGAAAGTTCACTTCTTTTAGTGATCAGTGATGCAAATTACTGTTCATTGCCAGTTATGCTCACACGTAAATTCTCAGCTCAACCACCATGATACTATGTTGCAAAAATCCCAGAAGAATTCAACATTTTTCACATTCATCAACATTTCTGCATGTGCACACACAAGAAGTTCTGGAAAACCTGGTTTATGGTGTCGAACAATTACAGGCTATTAGCTGACTGAGTACATGGCACACCCATTTTTATTGCTTCTTCTGCAAATGTTAGCTTTTTTCTAAACATTCCCACCCAGAAACAAAGAAAAATCCTAAGGCAGTAAAGGTTGGACACTGGGAAAATGTATTTTTAAGAGTTTTTTTGCGTAGGAAAAAGCTGACCTGATCCAGAGTTGACTAATCACTATTCAAACCTTCTTGTAGCTCTGTTAAGCCTGCGCCAAGCAATGAATGCTTGATAGCTGATTATAAAAAAGTCTTATTTTTCCAGATTAGTTGTGAAACAGTTTTAATGTATTTCTTCTATTTGATTATACAGACAGTTTTTATTATTGTCATTGTGGGAAAAAAAGTAGTTTATCTGAGCACAGACGTTGTCACTGCAGAGATGGTAAAAGAGAAAATAACTGCTTACCAGAGTGCTTTCTTTCATTTGTTCTCTTTGAAATAATTCCTTTCCAGGTGTATAGGTGGAATCAAAACTTCCTGCATGACAAAAAATCCAGAACTGCTTCACCTACTAATCGCTGCCTATTCTGTGAGCTGTGTTTCTTTGTTGGTGGTTTCAGGGTTGAGGTTGGGGGTCTTTGTTTGGTTTGGGGTTTTCCCCTTATTTGTAGGTTGGGTTTTTTTTTGTTGGTGATGGTGGGTTTTGGTTGTTTGGTTTGTTGGTTGGTTGGTGTGGAGTTTTTAAGAACTAGGTTATCCTAAGCCTTCCATTTTCTTTTACTCACTCAAAAATCCTGACCTTAACGCTCCAGTGAACGACCCAGTAATGTGTGCCCATGCTGGAAATATGCAACTTCTCTTATCTACTTTACAGTTTTCTTTTCTATTACCTGCTAGAACAGGGACAACTGTTGCAATAAAATTAACTCCTACTAATCATAGAATCATAGAATGGTAAGGTTGGAAGGGACATCAAGGATCATCTAGTTCCAACCCCCTGCCATAGGCAGGGACACCTCCCACTAGCACAGCTCACTCAAGGCCTCCTCCAACCTGACCTTGAACACCTCCAGGGAGGGAGCAGCCACAACCTCCCTGGGCAACCTGTGCCAGTGTCTCACCACCCTCACTGTAAAGAATTTCTTCCTAACATCCAGTCCAAATCTCCCCTCTGCCAGTTTAAACCCATTGCCCCTTGTCCTGTCATTGCAGGACCTTGTAAATAATCCCTCCCCAGTCTTCCTGTAGGTCCCCTTCAGATAATGGAAGGCTACTATCAGGTCCCCTCAAAGCCTTCTCTTCTCCAGGCTGCAGAACCCCAACTGTCTCAGCCTGTCCTCATAGGAGAGCTGCTCCAGCCCTCTGATCATCTTTGTGGCCCTCCTCTGGACCTACCCCAACACTTCCATGTCCTTCCTGTGCCGAGGGTTCCAGAACTGCACACAGTACTCCAGGTGGGGTCTGACAAGAGCAGAGTAAAGTGGCAGAATCCCCTCCCTTTCCCTGCTGGCCACGCTTCTCTTGATGCAGAAATGGCACTTGATCAGTTTGACCATCCAAGCTATCTGCTAAGATCATATATAGACAAAATAAACACGCAATTACCACGGAGAACATTCACTAAACAAAACTATAATTAATAATAAATGAAACCAAGTTAACAACTACTTAAATACAGTAGTTATTAATTATCATGTGGCCCCAAGCTATTTGTGTAGGGTATAAAATTTACAATTCTACATGATCTCAACTGTATTCCCTGAAGCCTCCAGAGCTATTTTTTGCATAACTTTAAACTCCAGTATGTTGGTTATGAAAGTTTCTTCTGGATTCTGCCCTAAGTGTCTCCATTATAATGCCAATAAATTCAATCTCCTATTTATGCAGTTACAACTTTTAAATATCAGCATATAGCAAATGTCAGAATAACAGCAGGCAACTGAATTATATCTGGCTTG
This sequence comes from Eubucco bourcierii, assembly GCA_013396675.1. Classification (NCBI taxonomy): domain Eukaryota; kingdom Metazoa; phylum Chordata; class Aves; order Piciformes; family Ramphastidae; genus Eubucco; species Eubucco bourcierii. Next base: position 11,412 of record VWZE01022417.1, read on the forward strand.
ACAGACTTGTTTTTGTCACCTGTCATACACAATCAACATCCAATTGTCCAATAAGTGATTTGGAGGTAGCCAGACCTGTCCTCCTACATACTGTTTACTTAAAAATCACAGTATCACAGTATCACAGTATCACCAGGGTTGGAAGAGACCTCAAAGATCATCAAGTCCAACCCATCACCACACACCTCAAGACTAGACCATGGCACCAAGTGCCATGTCCAAACCCGCCTTAAACTCCTCCAGAGACGGTGACTCCACCACCTCCCTGGGCAGCCCATTCCAGTAGCCAATGACTCTCTCAGTCAGGAACTTTCTCCTCACCTCCAGCCTAAACTTCCCCTAGCACAGCTTGAGACTGTGTCCTCTTGTTCTGTTGCTGGTTGCCTGAGAGAAGAAGGTAACCTCCTCCTGGCTACAACCACCCTTCAGGTAGTTGTAAACAGCAAGAAGGTCTCCCCTGAGCCTCCTCTTCTCCAGGCTAAACAATCCCAGCTCCCTCAGCCTCACTTCATAGGGCTTGTGCTCAAGGCCTCTCACCAGCCTCGTTGCCCTTCTCTGGACACGCTCAAGCACCTCAATGTCCTTCTTAAATTGAGGGGCCCAGAACTGGACATAGTACTCAAGGTGTGGCCTAACCAGTGCAGAGTACAGGAGGAGAATGACCTCCTTGCTCCTCATGGCCACACTATTGCTGATGCAGGCCAGGATGCCATTGGCCTTCTTGGCCACCTGGGCACACTGCTGGTTCATGTTCAGGCAGGTGTCAATCAGCAGCCCCAGATCCTTTTCTGTTTGGCTGCACTTCAGCCACTCCAATCCCAGTCTGTAACTCTGCATGGGGTTGTTGTGGCCAAAGTGCTGCACCTGGCACTTGGATTTGTTGAATGCTATCCCCTTGGACTCTGCCCATCTGTCCAGGCAGTCGAGGTCCCGCTGCAGAGCCCTTCTGCCCTCCAACCCAGCAACATCAGCCCCCAGCTTAGTGTCATCTGCAAATTTGCTGGTGACTGACTCGATGCCCTCATCCAGATCATCAGTGAAGGTGTTAAAGAGGATGGGACCCAGTACTTTGGAGTTTTCAATATGCAGGGAGATAGGGAGGAGCAAGGACAGAACCCTCACCTTGGACTTCCAGAGGGCAAACTTCAACTTGCTCAAGAAATATTATTAAAATGTCTTCATCACCAGGCAGCTTTAGCAGCCAGTTGCCAAACTGCTATGTCATTTAGACTCTTATTACACACAGTGTCTCTTCTTTGAAAAATTAGGTAGATAGATAGATAGATAGATAGATAGACAATATAATCCCAGATATATTTCCTGTTAGATGTCACAGAATCATCATAGATCCACAGGCTATGCAGTACTTTCAATGTTTATGGCCTTACTCTGAGAGAGTGACTGTGTAATACTAAGCTGCTGCTAACACTAGTCACACAACATTTTTCCAGCGGTACGATCCACAGCTCCAAAGATTATCACTTGCTTCCACACCTTCATTTCTGACCATAATTCTTTCAAATGGTTCCAAGAAGTCATAAGCCTTCTTCTGGAGGCTTTCCAAATTTAGAAGCTGGACTACTGACAGGATTGCGTGTTTTCAGTGACAAAAAGCAGACGTTTTCAGAACAGACCTGTTCATATTTGCCTGGTGACGTAAGGCAGCGTAAGGACTCTGGTGCAGAAGGGAAAACCACAGCATCCACACAGGTCAGGCTCACTGGCATTACTCACCCTTTTCTGCCAACCTACTTGAGATCTCTCTTCATCTCTTTTATTTCCATGGGCTACAGAGCTCCTACTGCCATTCCCAGCACCTTAAGCCTTTTATTAAAGTGCATTTATTCTGGTTTTACATTTTCTGTCTGCCTTGTAAGCTGTTGCCTAAAAGAAAACATCAGTGAGTGACTTACTCTACCTCCAACTCCGTATCTTTCTCTTTAGCAGTTCACCCTTCTCAACTAGACTTGCTTGGTCTGATCTAAAAAAAAAAAAAACTCAGTGAAAAGATAAATTACTGATTCTCCACAAATGCCTATATAAATCACTCCAAAATGCATTGTCTAAATTAAATGCAGCACCAGTGGATTATTTGGTGCCACATAATACTCCTCGTGTAGTTTTCTGAAGTTGGTAACTACCATTAACCATATAATAGCTTCACTATATGGTGGACAACTGCTGTTGACCTCACTAATCATATATCAGAATTAAAAGCAACCTTCAGACCAAAGCAAATACATAAAAGTTTAAATTCTAATCCTTGGGAATGCATGCACCTAAATAAAAGTTGTAACAGGATCTTTGGTCTTTGTGGTACAAAACAATGTTAATGGATAAGGAATTGGCTGGATGGTCGCACACAGAAAGTGGTGATCAACGGCACAATGTCCACCTGGAGACCAGTGACAAGTGGTGTCCCTCAGGGGTCAGTGCTGGGACCAGTGCTGTTTAACATCTTTGTCAGTGACATGGACAGAGGAATGGAGTGCACCCTCAGCAAGTTTGCAGATGACACCAAGCTGTGTGGCACAGTCGACTTGCTAGAGGGCAGGGATCCATCCAGAGGGACCTGGACAGGCTGGAGAGGTGGGCCCAGGCCAATCTCATGAAATTCAAAAAGGCCAAGTGTAAGGTCCTGCACCTGGGTAGGCACAATCCCAAGCACAAATCCAGGCTGGGTGGTGAATGGCTGGAGAACAGCCCTGAGGAAAAGGACCTTGGAGTCTGTGTTGATGAAAAGCTCAACATGAGCCTGCAGTGTGCACATGCAGCCCAGACAGCAACCGAGTCCTGGGCTGCATCAAGAGCAGCGTGGCCAGCAGGGCAAGGGAGGTGATTCTGCCCCTTTACTCTGCTCTTGTCAGACCCCACCTGGAGTACTGTGTGCAGTTCTGGAGCCCTCAGCACAGGAAGGACATGGAAGTGTTGGAATGGGTCCAGAGGAGGGCCACGAGAATGATCAGAGGGCTGGAGCAGCTCTGCTATGAGGACAGGCTGAGAGAGTTGGGGCTCTTTAGCCTGCAGAAGAGAAGGCTTCGAGGGGACCTGATAGTAGCCTTCCAGTATCTGAAGGGGGCCTACAGGAAGGCTGGGGAGGGACTATTGACAAGGTCTTGCAATGACAGGACAAGGGGCAATGGGTTTAAACTGGCAGAGGGGAGATTTAGACTGGATGTTAGGAGGAAGTTCTTTGCGGTGAGGGTGGTGAGACACTGGCACAGGTTGCCCAGGGAGGTTGTGGCTGCTCCCTCTCTGGAGGGGTTCAAGGCCAGGTTGGACAAGGCCTTGAGTAATCTGTTCTAGTGGGAGGTGTCCCTGCCTATGGCAGGGGCTTGAAATTAGATGATCCTTGATGTCCCTTCCAACCTTACCATTCTATGATTCTGTGATTTTGCTGCAGTCACATACCTGTCAATATGTTTTACCTGTGGCCATAGGTGCAAATACTGCAATACAGCAGATCCAAATTTATTATAATGGTGACAAAATCTTGAGGAAGGCAAATAAATGGTGCACAGAAAAATCACTGAGAACTGCCACTCCAAATTATGTCCGTATTCCTTCTTGATGAATAAAGTCAGTATGCAGTACACTGCAGCTTTCCTATCCACAACATGGACTCAGAGTTTTTCGTTTTTCCTGTGGAGCACTAAACAGCTGTCCTGTCCAAAAAAGCTATTTCTGCCTTTGTATGTGTGAGGAAAACTCTTAATGGCACAGCCCTTGTATCTAACCTCTCTTTTATTTCTTTTGAGTAGCATTTAGGTCAGAAATTTTGATCTTTTGGTTGAAAAGGACATTGAACTAACCTTGACTGCAGCCAACTGTGTTGATCAGCAGCACATTTTTGTCTGGAGGTATGTGTAAAACTAATACTTTCTTGGTCTTCTACAAGCAGCTTAGAAACAGCAGGTGCTTCTTAACCTCTTGAAATCCCTCTCCACTCTACACTTCCTCTTGGAGGCACAAGTGTTTCACCAGTTAGATTTATCAGCTGTGTCATATTTATTATCTACCTCTGTGATAGAATTCCTTTTGTAATTTTACTTCCCCAAAGATTCTAGTTGTTATTTCTGCTTGCACTTTTCTGTGCTCTTCCATTTCTTTGAGTTTTTCCCCTCAAAAACAGATAGGCCTATGATAGACTCGTTTTCTTTTTTTAAAAAAAAAAATTATTTTTTTTCTTTAGGAAAAACTATCACCTTTTCTGGAGTTTGTCAAAAATCATTTTTCTATTTCTGTGAAAGACTGACAAGAGAGAAACCCTGGTTCCACTAAAAGCAGTTGAAGTTTACTATGCAATAGCAATGGTGGTAGCATTTTATGTAGAGATCTTAGAGCCACTGATGGGTGAATGCTATCTGAATATCAGATCCCAATGTCAGATGTGAAGTACAGATATAAAATGTCCTTACCATCAGCAGAACTTTGGGTTTTCTGAACACAGGTCAACTTAAATGATGCCAGATCTGCTGGTGGCAGACGGGGTACATGTCTCTCAAAGGGGGAGAAGGTTTTTCATAGAATGGTAAGGTTGGAAGTGACCTCAAAGATCATCTAGCTCCAACCCCCTGCCATAGGCAGGGACACTAGTACAGATCACTCAAGGCCTCGTCCAACCTGGTCCAGAACACCTCCAGGGAGGGAGCATCCACAGCTTCCCTGGGCATCCTCTCCATCCTTTCCCTCTCCATCTTCCCCCTTTCAGCACCACCTCCCCTTTCTCACTCCACCTCACATTTGTTTTTTCTTCCCCCTTTAATCTCCCAAACCCAGAGCACCTGGGTGCTGTTGGAGTCTCCTCCTACCCCAGGTGTGAGCACTTTGCCTTCCCTGCCCACTCCCCTTTATAATCAGCCCCAGGAAAGGCAGCAGCCCTAAGCTCGCCCTTGTGGGCAGAGGGATCCTCCTCCTGACACCATTGGTGAGTCCTCATGGTGCACACTGGGTGAATGGTGGTGGTGATGATCTAAAGGCTGGGGGGCCTGGTGGCCCCCCAGTTAGTCAGGGTAGACAATTGATAGAATCATAGAACAACTCTTTTATCACAGCTCTTTTATCACAGGTGTTGACTGGGCTCATTAATCAAGCTTTAAATCAGATTCAAAGAGGGAAATGGGAAAAAACAGGCCTGCTGGAAACAAACCTGAGATGCTGGTGCAGCAGTGTACTGGCTCTGCAGCTATCTCAGGAGTGGAAGAGGACAATGACCCTTGTGTTGGGGAAGGCTGTTTTTTCAGCCTTTTATTATTTGTTCAATTTACCTTTTAACTTCTAAAACAGTGCAAGGCTGTTCTTTGGTTGTTCTACCCCTTTTACTCTTCTGCCTAATGTTTTTCCATACAGGGAGAAGGGGAGAGGAGAAACATCCAAAATTCTGTTCCATTGGTCTTGTGGCTCCGAGAAAGCTTAAGCGGCAGCATTCATAGAATCATAGGATGGTAAGTTTGGAAGGGACCTCAAGCATCATCTAGTTCCAACCACCTGCCATAGGCAGGAACACCTCCCACTAGTACAGCTCACTCAAGGCCTCCTCCAACCTGGCCTTCAAC